>CAKALU010061763.1:0-77386 GCA_916700995.1 Hozukius guyotensis
ATAACATATACCCGACCATAGGGCTGCACAATTTATTGAATATTAATCGCGATCACAATTTCTGCATCGCAACATGAAAGCTCTGCTGCATATCAAATCACACGCTTCCTTAACCAACAGCCAGCCACCAGGGGGTGATCCAGATGTTTCAGCTCAACACATTCTCTCTCCCAACTCGTCAAATACCGCCGCTTGGTCAGTGCCCCTCGGCATCGATGACCGACGCACGGGGTACCTCTCTTACGTTACTTTTGGACGGACCGGGGACGGCGTGTCGATATATGCTCGTTACATGCATAGTGTCCTTTCAAAATAAACTTCAGTTTTCACAGGATGTTAGGTTCAGGCAACACAACCACTTATGGTTAGGAAACGACCGTGGTTGATGTCAACTTCGCTGACTATCGACTCACGTGACTCACAGGGCTGACGATACCAACGAGTCACGTGACTAAAGACTGACGTGAAAAAATAAGTCAACGTTTGTGTCCCGTGTTAGTTTTACACGGGACACAAACACCGGTTTCCTGGTTGAAAGTCTTCTGTTTGTTTGACCCATTCACCCTCCCCGTCCGCCTTGAGTGGACTCTCACGCTATTAATACTACGCCACTTGCTCCGACTGTTGAATAACGCCATGGATGGGTTTACATTGGAGTTAGTTGAAAGCCCGGTTCGTCGCGTACTGTCAATAAAGGGTGCCTCCATGAGTCGGTTTCCGATGCCAAGGAGCGCTGCCCAATCGGCTGTATTTTGAAGATTGTTTTGGCTTCACTTTTACAGAGCTGTCACGCCGCTGCCTGTGGCTGCAGTCCAGAGTAGTTTTAAATGAAAATCCACTGAAATCAGGTGAAGACAAAACCTTATTTACAGTTTTGTTTTGATGCAAAGATTATCCGATGCGAGGGTCGCACGGTAAAGGACAGAGACTGTCGTATCCTGTACAGATTGTAAAGCTCCCTGAGGCAAATTTATGATTTTTAATTATGGGCTATACAAATAAAATTGACTTGACTTGAATATTGATCAAAATACCAGACCATATAGTAGATTTGTTAATTGATGGGTTTTGCTCTTTTCATGGAACATGGAACATTGTTGCCGTTGTCCTTTAAGTATCTCAAACAAATGACTCCATATTCGGATATTTAGTAACGGGCAAAACAACATGTTAAAATCGATATTTTGCAGCGCACACTCTGTCACTGAGAGATATTTATAAAAGTCCAATCACTGCAGCTATTTATTAGACAGCTCATTCATTAGTGACGGGATCACAAGTATCACGGCTCAATTCTTTTCTGTCATACCTAATGCATCTCTGGAAAAGATGATTGTAATTACAGCGAGCATGCAGTCCACACAGCCGACGCCTCCAGAGCTGGCGTGTCGATGGGAGGCTGCGAGAGGTGAACGGATAGGAATCAAGTTTATGGATCTGTGGTCCGCACGCGTGTGCAACTCCTCCACCGGAGGGCTGAGGTTTTAATTGCTGTCTGACCAGCGCTGGTTCTTGTGTGAAGATGGGCCGCGTTGATAGGAGAAGTAGGGGGAAGGACCGGTTTTCTTTCTCTGTGGTTGTTGTATTGACAGCTTCTCATCCTGGAGGAGCTGATAAGAACACAGAATCCAGGGAGACACACAGGAGGAGTGGATTGCATTTCAGGGCCGGGAATCTGAGCAGTTTTTTTCGGGGTCTAGTGAGCCTTAGAGGTCCCGCGCTGACAGTCATGTACGACGTCTACAGGGTACAGACGCAGGTTGAAATCTCACAGTATTACTGCGAACTCCACAGCGGATGGAGAAAGTGCCAAATGCAGGTGGCATGCATGAGCAAAGAGCCTGTAACCTTGTACCAGAAATGAAACCGCTGCATGCACCAGGAGGGGAGCATTGTATTCAAAATCAATGAGGGAAAGTGCATTGATTCACAAAACAAAACACAAACACAGGGGACCTTGCTGCATGCTCTATATTTACTGGAGCATCTGCTCAGACACGTTCAGACAGAAACAAAGGAGTATTTATTTTCTATACTGTCGTTAGCTTTTTGAATGATTGAACTTGAATAATAATACATAATAATCTCGATATTTATGCAACATTACACATGTTCAGTGTGCAATGTTATTCTTTTCAGGATGGAAACATCTCTGAAAGGGCACAAAGCTCTAAGATACATGAGGTTGCTAACAGAATAATTAATTCACTGAACGGTTTTAATTAAAGATATATGAAGAAGAAAATTTAATTTCTCTGCAGACTTTTATAGACCGATTCAGCTGCGCTCAGGTCAGCGAGGAACCTTCAGGGTCACATCACCGATCAATATATGATGTGTCACAAAAGCCAAAAATCGGGGCACACTAATTTACGTATCCAAAGGCCTTTTCACACCAAGTCCATATTTTTTGTATGCGTTTTTTTAAGCCGTCATTCAATAAAAATCGTTACGTACAGAAACCTTGCACACATTTATACAAGACAAAACTGAATGAATTACTTGGGTACAATGGATAGCACTCGTCCCAAACAGGGCTAATGAATGAATGACATTAGCAAGAAGCCATCGTTTAGCTGCTTGGAGCACAACCACTACCGTCTAATCTTCAGTACAACCTTTGTTTTGCAACCGTCCCCGATTCTAAGCTGTTCTGCCACAATCTATCATTAAATTCCACGTCTGTGTATTCTTTTATATCTTTATCGTAAAGTGCTTTTTGCTGGGAGACGTCAGTCAGTTTATCATATGCCATTTTGGATGATGACGTTTGGACCGACGGTGGCTGTGTAAAGCCTTGTTTCCACACACTTTTGTTTTGTGTCCATAGATCAGTATAGTGTACGGATGACGGCTCCTAGTGTTCAAAGCGAGGAAAAACATCTTGTTTTGGATGGATAGAAACGCCACCGCAGATGTGGTTACTACATATAAAACAGTGTTTTATCTATGAGTTTACTGTCTGTTTTTTTGCCGTCCAGTCTAACGCTATACCAGATGAGTCACATTTATACATTTTTTCTAAGTGAAAAGTTCTACGGTATATTTAGCTAACATTGGAAGCGTGCTAGCTGTGTAAGATAGAATGCACGCATAGTGGTTCATACGTCTTTTAACAAAATAGTTCACAAAACTGCTAAATATACCGTCGAACTTTTCACTTAGAAAAAAAGAGAAAATGATTACATTCATCAATCAGTTATTAATTAGCTTATTCCCCAGGAAGTTTGCATAACATAACACACATACGGTATGTCCGTAATCTGCCGTAAAAGTTCAATTTTTTTTACTCGAGGCATATTTCGGACCAAAAAAAAACAAAAAGAGGAGTTTCGCAACACATCGGAGATCACGTTGGTTCACACAGGAATGAATGAACTTCCGGTTGATACGGATACATACAGAGAGCTACTGTATGTGGAAACGAGGCGCAAATGTGATTGACACAACGTGAGGTCGTATTTATTTTTAAACGTGCGACAGTTTCCAACGAAAAACACGGATTTGGTGTGCAAAGGCCTTAACCCTCGTGTAGAGTGACATCCCTCTAAACACTTGACTCATTGCTCCTTTTACTCCCTTAAACATTGCCTTTGAGACTGGGGAAGCTACAGTGCTGTAGGACAAATTGCACTATATGAGTCATAGATCTCGCTGTCAGAAGTACATTACCTCCACTGAGATCCTCAGGTCGCCCAGTGAGAGATAATTGTGACCCCTGCTGAGAGGGAAGAGCCCAACTACCGGAGCCACCTTCCGTTCATCACAAGGCACTCGCTTAAAGCCTCTCCCCTCAGAGTTAAAGTGGTAATCCTGGGCTCTTTCCTATGATGTTTTTCTCATAACCTCTCCATTTTTGGAGGTTTTTTACGGTTAGCAGCGAGTGCCCTCGGCAGATTTCCAATTCTGTTTTCACTTTTTTCAGTTCACAGTATGCAGAAATGAAGGTCTGGGGTTCACATGAGGATCTGAATCTTTCACGTCCTCTTCTATGACACTTTTCCCTCGATTATATCTCAACTGTCAACTTTGGAGCTGTATTAGCTTTCTCTTTCTAGTGTTTGAAATGGTAAAAAGATTTGATTTTTAATGATATTTTTTAACAAAATGTGTCCATATCTTTCCAATTCCTAATACGCATCACTCCCTGTGTTTATTTTTTTTGGCATTCATGGACAACAGTAAATTTCCTGAGTAAGACAAGTGTGCTAGAATGAATTAGGCCCATATTTACTAAAAGCTTGTTCTTAACTATCCACTTTAGTACCTGGAATTAGATTTTGTATGCCTAAACCCTATCCATCAACCAGCCCTGTCTCCTAAAACATTTATCTTAAACTGCATTGTGAATTATTCAAGGAAACCATATTTTGGCACGGATTGTTTTTGCAATGTTTTTAATGATAGTCCACGGAAGTCCAAGTACAGAGGAGGTCAGGGTGGTGGATGGATCAAACAAACACAGGACTTTCACCCAGGAGACTGCTGTTTGTGTCCCGTATGAAACCAAAAGTCAGCGTTCACTTTTTAATTTACATCCGTAGCTTAATAACCTAACAAATGTAGTCATTTTAAACCAAACCATGATGGTTTTTTTTACTAAATCTAACCAAGTAGTTTTGTTGCATTTTTTTGTTTTGTTTCAATTTACAACATTAACCACGTGTCTAAAAAAAAGTTAAGTTGTATGGGAACGTATAGGAAACAGAAATGCCATGGATTTAGGCACATGTTTTCCTGTTTAAAGCTAGATTACGTCACTTTTGAAACAATAAAACAGTCAGCCATACTTGGTCTGGTATGACCAGTAGCTTATGGTGGCAAATGTTTGCAAACTTAGACTCGTGCAGTGCCCGTTCGTGGTATGGCCGTTCGTGGTGTGGCCGTTCGTGGCGTGGCCGTTCGTGGCGTGGCCATTCAGAGCGGACCGATTGCTTGGCTCCCATTAACCCCCGGTATTGCTTCTTGCAGCGCTGTTGGGGGCTCGTGCCCATTTGGAGTGGGCTGATTGCTTGGCCCCCGGAAGTGCTTCTTGCAACAATGTTGAGAAGCGCTCATCACTCGTTGGAAGAGTTTAGTTCTAATGTTAGTATATTCAGCATCTGGCAGCAAAAGTGAACTGCAGAGCCATGGTCTGCCCATCTCAGTCTCCAGAGCCCTGAAGCCCCGTCCCCGCTGCTGAACAGAGCGCTGGCCACTTGTTTATTCAATGTTTATTAATATTGAACTACGTGTCCAAATTGCACCGAATTCGACATAGCACTCCATGGGGTCCCCAGCAATACACCCGATGAGATATGCGAAGGACATACAGAAAGACAGAAGGACAGACAGACAGAGATTCCTTGCTTTATAGTTAGATAAACAGACATACTGAGTCAGTTTTGCTGACTTTATAACTCATCTCTGCTCATGCTACTGTTTAACTACGCTTTAGCCTTTACTTTATTCCTCATCATATCATTTTTTTCCTTTCTATGAGCACTAGAAGATGTTACTGTCCTGGTACCAGCAGTCAGTACATTTTCAAGTCTCACATCAGTCGTCAAATATTTCTCATACAAAAAAAATATAAAACCTTTTTTTTCAAATTCACACAGCTCACATCATGTGAACACACTGAAGCATTTGCATGCCAGAACAACAAGCTCATTCACACGTACATGCACATGACCACAGCAAAGCACATCCCATCTTTATACTGTGCTGCTGCAGACCACTTTCCCCCTCTCACTACCTCTCCGCTCTATAGCAGTATTATTCAGTTCCAGTCTACCTAATGTTCTCTCCACATAACACAAATAACCCCCCTGGCAGTCGGTAGTGTCTGCCTCATTATCATATTTATTTAAAGTATCGTATGACCCATTTCATTCCGACATGGGTTCCTCTCGTCATGATTGAGTAGTCCCATATTTAAGGGTAGTCTCCAGAGATGCTGCTGTGCATAATGGGAACATTACTATTAAGCATAGTCACATGGCCTGTCCTTGTCATTAGATTGAAAAGAGAAACACTTCTTCTGTTCCTAACTAAGCATTGTTTTAGGTTACATTATTACATTAAAAAAACTGGATCCCTCCATCTATCTATGTTGGAAATCCAACTCACGCGATCAATGATCTGTCATGTAAGCAATACGAGATGAAATACCGAATATGTTTGCCCGTTGGCTACAGTGATATAGTATATAGAGTCATGTTGGTGGAAGGAAAGGGCTGCGGTGCCGCCCTCTGTAACGTGACCACTCTAATGGACCACATCTGATGAATGGTCATGATTGCGCCAATAACACAAGGAGAAATCGGTCTGATTGCCAGGTACACACATCAGTGCGAGCTTTAATGGCCGAATCCGTCACCGGACGTCTCGAGCTCGTTCACAGTGGCCGCTGACCTGTGGCTGGTAATGGAAGATTAATAGCAGGCTGGCGGTCCATCTCTGATCGGAGTTATCGAATGGTTTCCCTTGGATACGTTTCTCAGGACTTGGCCGCGTCTGGGCACTGTATTGATCCGCCGCTTGCAAATTTATGGTTATGTTTCTTCAATTTGCACAAAGGCAAAAATATTGTTGTCTCTGCTGGCATCAGTCATTGACTTCCTGCAGATTGTGGCTGCGGCAGCAGGTCTCAACTCTATCTGTCCCTCGGTCCCGGAGGGTCGAATCCTCCCCTTTTGTGACAACGTGAATGTCATCGCTGTTACTTTATCCATCTAATTGACCGTGACCTTCTCGGTGCTTTACATTTAGGGAACGTTTATTGATGAAGCTTACTCTCTGGTGCTTTAAATACTGTACATGCTGATATGATATGGCTGTCTGCATGGTGGGGGAGCAGATTTCAAACTATTCAGCGCCAGACTTCCTTGCTCTACTTGAGTTGGGGTGATGACTTTCGTGTCTTATAGGATTTTGGAAACCAAAGCCGTGGTGTTTTCCTTTGTAAACCTAGCCTAACCCACTCGGCCCTACAGCCCCAAACTTTAGCCTCAAATTGATTTAAACTCAGCTCCGGCTTTAGCTACAGATTTAGCTTCCCCTCCCAACCTGGCAACCCACCGCCCTCCATCCCCACGCTGTCTCGTTTAGCTTCATTGCGCGGGGTTTCATTACCTCTGCCTTAGTCAAATGGCTGGGAGCTCTGGACTGATATTTCAACTGAGACATAATTAATGAGATGTGCATGTCTGGTTCTCTCTCCTCTGAGCAAAGCATTGTAAGACGTCTGCTGGGACAGAGTGTAGGAGCTAAGGGGCAGCAGGAAGAGGAGCGCAGTCTTGCTGCAGCCACTGAGACGCAGCTACGGTAGAACCGTTAACAAGCAATTTCATGTTTGTTCGATAAGGGCAAAAAAAACATGCTGCATTTACTTTGAATTGGTTGACTCTTTCTATAACTCAACGCAGTAACCACACAGTAGATGTGCTGGTTTAGATCAGTACGTACAAACACATCTATGAGTCCACGGCTCTGGGATCATAGAGAACATACTGTGCTTTATATAAGGCTGCCTTAAGTACATGGATTTATAAGCAGAATCTACACTGTATGAAGTGCTGAGCTGTTTATAAATGCAGAATTGAAATAGTAAAACGTAGAAGAAAATATTCTCCAGGCACTCCAGGCGTATAAAAAGCCTTCTCAGGCGTAATAGTTTAAAACACCACCTGTGTCAACCCCAAAGGGTCTTCATTAGGGTGGAAATAATATAATATACTGGAATTAAATATTGTTGCATCACTAAATGAAATGACAAACAAATAAAAAGACGAAAACATCTATCAGAGTGTTATGAAAATATTAGTATTAGGGCTTTCAGTCTATTGAAATATTTAACCGTGATTAATCGCATGATTGTTCATAGTTAATTACGATTAATCTCAAAATAATCGCACATTTTTGATCTGTTCAAAATGTACAATTAAAGGGAGATTTGTCAAGTATGTTTACTCTCATCAACATAAGTCATATGTAATGGTGTGATGCATTCCCATCAATACAAGTACAATCAAATGTTGTATATAAAAAGGGGGTTTATGGTCATTTTTAGAGCTGAAATATTTAGTCAATTCATCAAGTAGTCATTTGACAGAACGTTTAATGGCAACAATTTAAATACTTGATTAATCAAGTAGTTCAAGTCATTTTTTAAACAAAAATGCCATAAATTCACTGATTCTTATCATATTAGACCAAGAAAAACAGACAATATTCACATTTGAGAAGCTGGAATCAGTTAATTTATGGCATTTTTGCTTAAAAAAATGACTAAAATGTTCATATTTTCTAGTTTTCTTAGATTTTGGACCATTTGGTGAACAAAACGAGGCATTTTGAACTATTTTTGCTATTTCTGACATTCTGTGGACCGAACGCTTAATCGATAATTCAAATAATCTTGCAGCCGTAATCTTGTTCTTCATTTAGACTGTGTATAATATAAAAAAAAGGAATCAAATTAGAAAATCCAATGCTCAAAAGAGTATCACTGCATGCAGGATGTTCAGCAAAGTGTTGATAATCTAGATTTGTGGTTACAGTGTATTGTCTATATAGCGTCTATACAAGCTTTTTTTGTTATTTCCACCCCGATGAAGACTCTGTGAGGTCGGACGTGGTGGTGCCCGACTAAATTAAGGCTTTTCATATACCATTTCTCCTCTTTCTGCCTGAGTGGCATCTTCTTTTTCTGTGACCAGTTGTCTCATCTTCAAGAGCACCTTTAAGGCTCCCTGGATGTGAAACTGATTCAGCACTTGGCTTCAGCATCTTTTTTAGTGAAAGGCATAACTTTTCTCATCACACGTGAAATGCTTTGCAGTCACAGGTCTGAATGTGTAAAAGTTGAAATCTGTCCAAATTGCTCTCAGATAGTCAGAGCCAGAAATGGAAGTGGTGAGACTTGGCATTGTGTTACGTGAATTTAAAGCCAGCTGCGGTGCTAAAAGATGGAGAGGGAGAGCACCGGCAGTCAAATACATGTTTTGACAATGCTGTTTTTATTCAGTATAGGCTGTCTAACACTTTACTGCACTGTGTTGTTTTGCTCATGTAGTTCATTCTTTGAAAGCTCCGGAAAGCAGGGTAGTAAACACCACAATTACAACAAAGCGTCTTTAGCACAACGAATAAAGCCCTCTGGCAATGCTAAAATCACCATAAACAGGATACAGTATGCTATGTTTTTTGCATAACAATGTGTAATGACGGCTCTGGCACTCCAGAGCAACGTAATTGTATTTAGAAGCAGTTTTCTGGCTCTTGATCAACACTGTTCTCAATTTTTACCACTTGACATAGTGTCTTCAAATGAGCGAATCCAGTGCAGATACTCAAAAATAACTTCTTTGTTCACTCAGCGGTAACCTTCCACTAGCTTTTATGCTTGTTTTGTCTCACTGCTATGAGGGTGAGTTCATTATTATTTCTTAAATGAGTTAGAAGATATAAAGGTTGTATGGAATTGATCTTAATAAAGAATCTTTTTAGGAGTAAATAGTGTGTATTTTATTGGCACATTTTTTTATTTTTCACAATTCCAAATGAGCCGGATTGGAAGATATTCTCCACTGGCAGTACAGTTAGCGACACATTACACATGGATGACCTTTAGCTGCTGAGATTCCATCCCATTATCACCTGCCCACAGTTGGCATGGATGCTTCAAAGGCGTGTTTCGCACCCAGGCTTTCACAGCGATCGTTTAATGGACAGTTTTCACTGCCAAGTCTCAAGGAAACACACTCTCTATTATCTGCCTTTGTCATGGCACAACAACAGTCCAGATGTTTTTGTGCAGATTGAAATAGCCCCTCAAACCTGTAAGGTGCAATTTAATTCGGACCGGCTTTAAAAGCACCAACTCGGACCGGAACTTTGTGAACTTGACGACAGCAGTGGACAGCTGCCTCCTATATTTTTTCAACTCGGAGCTGCCATGCTAATGATGTGCAGTGGGTGGTGATGCTCTGAGACATTACACATGCCTCTGCCATGGTGTGAGAACGGATTCTCTCCCTCTCAGATGACATAAAGCCACGTCTTCAATGTGTTGTACTGTGAACTGTCATCCTGAAGAGTATGCATACCCCTCACAGTTTTTTTTTTTTCTCATTTTCACAGCCTTATTCTCTCATACATCTCAGGTCGCGGCTCTGACATTGACAACGCTGTCAAAGATTACTGTCAGACAATAGACCCGGAGCTAGAGTGCCGGCCTCAAACAGCGGCGTCTTACCTCGCGGTTAAGATGCTCAATAATTGGGAAACAATCCCTATTATTTCAGCTGTTCCCTCCCCTTGAATTTCTCCTCCTGTTGTTGTTTTCCCTGCTCCGGTTGCCTGAGTGCAGCGGCGTGCCACTGGGTGACAACACGCAGCAAAAATATGGTTAACATGTTTCATGTGACACTTCAATTTCCCCTCTGTCAATCAGCACAGCTGCTGTATCTCTCTTATTGCTCTGCTAGACTGACAGCTCATGATAGATCTAGTCCTCGGTTCGCGGCAGAAATGTGTGATTACAAAGATGAGCATGCAAATACATGCAAGTGAGACCTACATACACCTGCTCGGACTGCAAAAAACTCCAAGACAGTGTGGTTTAGGATTGAGTCCTAAAATGAGAAGAACACACCCACATCTTTTTTTTTTTTTTTGAGAAAAACCTTTAAGCAGTGTATTTTAATCCTGGAGTAATTTTTTGCAGTGTACAAAAGAGCAGCCCTCGTGATTTATGTCAACACGGCTGGTTCTAAAATAATCTGAAATTCCCTGAAAATGGATTTTGTTTACAGTAAATCCTGCACAATCTGGGCACGGAGGTGATGGCTCCCGGGCCCTCCCGTATGCCTGCTGTGTCCTCGGAGAGATTGTCATAAAAATGGCGCGTCCTGAAGAGACAGCCGGCGGCGTTGCTGAGTCGACAGCCCCACTGTGTCCTAGAGTAGTCCATTAGCTCTACCTGCCCCTTTTCTCCACAGGATCCCCACAGCACTAAATGAAGCCGGGCATATTTTCATCTTCCTGACAGCCTGGCTGCGGCTGCAACCATGGGAGATGGAGGTCTGTGTCAGCCTGCTCACTCTGCCGCATTTCTGTTGGCAGGATTGGCACAAGACCACTATATCATTCATACAGGACTCATCTGTTTTTTTTGTTGCCATCTTAGAACAACAGATTTCAATACGGGGAGGAAGGGGTGGTCACCGTTTCCTTATAAAGTCAGTAAATTGCTTACACTTTGGAGAAAAATGACATTCTTGAACACCTTGAGTGTTTTATTTCTCAGAGGCTGAAATGCTCTGCAGGTAGAAATTGAAATTTGTTCAGCCAGTCAGTTCAGATGCCAAAGCGCCAATTAAAAAGGCAAGAGGTGAGCTCATGTTTTTAAACCTTATACTCATTCTGCTGAAAAAAATAAAAAATCTGTACTGAGTTGTCCAAGTTAGCTATTTAACCTCCAAGTTCAAATGACCCATATCAGCCTGCAGCTACAGTATCTAGGCAACATCAGAAATTCAGTGGTGTAGTGGAAGCCGAGGAGGTTTCTACACAAATCTGCACTTGTGCACATGTTAACAAACCACCTACGGTGTCTACTGAAGCAGCCTCGTCTCCTAAAAATCATGTTCCCATACCACGAAACTGCCACGTGTTTAAAATAGGGCTGTCAATCGAGTCAAATATTTAATCGTGATTAATCGCATGATTTTCCATAGTTTATCGTGATTGAATGCAAATTAATCAAAATCTACCTTAAAGGGATATTTGTCAAGTATTTAATACTCGTATTAACATGGGAGTGGGAAAATATGCTTGCCCCAAACTGCATGTGATTATCATAAAGTGGTCATGTCTGTAAAGAGGAGACTCGTGGGTACCCATATAACCCATTTTCATTCACATATCTTGATGTCAGAGGTCAAGGAACCCCTTTTGGAAATGGCGTTTCCCTCGACACGAAATTGAGAATGAAGTTAGTTGTATGGGAACATAATTTTGTAGGAGACAGGGTTGACTGAAGTGCTCTACTTAAGAAGTACGAGTCTTAAGAAATTGTATAACTTCAGAACAGTAATAAAAAAGTCCAAGTCCATCCTCTGCTCCTGAGCTACTGTTCTGAAACTACTGATGTATGATTCACTTTTTGGATGACTTATTATCATTAACTGTTAATAATTTATGAGTTTTATCATTTATTGAATCACCGTTTTGGTAGTGCTGTTTTGATTGAGAAAATAATCTTCACTCAAGGTCCATTTACTGTTTTTTTCCCGAAACTTTCAACTGCACCACACGGTCTCCATCAGTGGATAGAGTTTTTGCTCAATTTGAGTCAACTCCATCCACTGATGATGACAGTTAGATGCATTTAAAAGCTCTGGAAAAAGCTAGTAAGTCGGCTTTGAGTCATGATTAATTTTTCAGATGTTATGAAAGACTGAGTACAGCATCACAAGCTGATCTGATGTTGCGGCTCTCGGCACAAGCCAGAATTATGCAGTACTTCTGCAAAGATACAAGTAAATATCTCTGTGGATCTATGCAGAGAGGGATAATATGGGTATTCCTATAGGTCGGACCTCACTGTTCTGAATTTTCAACATTTTGTGTGGCCCTGCATGCCAAAAACAAACTGATTGGTTGATAAAACTTCCTTAAACAAATTGATGGATTTTTTCTGGCTCAATAATTACCCCCGCCAAGCCTGAAGGCCTAGGAAGGACGTTGTGTTTTCACCGGCATTAGTTTGTTGGTTTGTCCGTTTGGAGGATTACTCCAAAAGTCCGAGATGGATTTGAATGAATCTTTTGGAGAAGTGGGGTGTGGCACAATGAACATTCCATTAGATTTTGGTGGCGATCCGGATCATGATCCGGCTTCGGGAATTTTTTTGAATAACTCCGCTCAGCCTGTGCATTAACACCACAGGCTTTAAGACATGCGCAGTGTAACTGTTGACGCGTTCATGACGCGTCACCCTGCCTCTTTCCTTCTGCCTGCAGAGGGAGAGAGAGTCAGAGAGAGCGGGAGGTGGAGGGAGGGGGGGGACACCTGTAGATTCTGCATTTTTTCACATTAAACTCGGTGAAATTACAGTCGAGTTCGAATAAAGCACACTTGGTGATTGTTGGAAAGACGACGGTTTAGGTGAGTTTCATTTTGTTTCTGTCCAGTTTGAATGAAGTGTTTTACGATGCTCCGCTGCGTACAGCTGATCTCATCATAATCAAAAATACCCATGGATGATGGCGCAAGCTGAACGGAGAGGGGGGGCGGAGGTCTGCGCTCTGCGAGTGCCATTCTAGTTCTCTATGGGTTGGTCAGCACGACTAAGATATTGACAAGTGCAGCTAGAACCTCCCTCACTCCTCCTTTTCTCCTTCAGTTCTTTAAATGTATTAAAACCTGATTCCACACTGTATGACACATTTAAATAGAGTAAAATTAAATAAATAAAATAAAATAGAGCTGCATTGATTAATTAATTAATTGATTAGTTATCAACTATTAAATGATCACCATATTTTGATAATTGATTAATCATTTTGAGTATTTTTTTTAAGAAATTAATTAATAAAAAAAAAAAAAAAATCTCTGATTCCAGCTTCTTAAATGTTAAAATATTTTCTGGTTTCTTTACTCCTCTATGACAGTAAACTGCATATCTTTGAGTTGTTGACAAAACAAGAAATTTCAGGACGTCATCTTTGGGAAACACTGATCGACATTTTTCAACATTTTCTGACATTTTATAGACCAAAAAACTAATCGATTAATCGAGAAAATAATCGACAGATTAATCAACAATGAACATAATCATTAGTTGCCGCCCTAGTATAAAAAAAAACAGCCATGCAAGCCTCTCTGAATGACACCTTTGCAAGTTTACTTATGTGCAGCCAGGAAGCGAGTTCCAGCCTTTAGGCATCCAGAAGACATATAAACACATAAAACTGGTTTTGAGCACAATTTCTTTATGATTGACATAGTGAAATATACTGAACGCACCCTGAACAAAGAAGTGACTGCCTTTCATATACTTACACCTCTGCATATATTTCATGTATAAATGGAAAAAACAAGTCATTGTTTTTTAATTTATATTCTGACAAAAGTTCTTTCACTGCTCATATAACTCCCCGAAAGCATTGTGTTTTTTCTCCGCTCTAACCCGACCATCTGCCTCCGGAGACGCTTTCATGCCTCTGAAAAATGTTTTTAGAACAAAAACTCCAATCTGCAGAATGAATGCCACCCCATAACACCGGCTATACCTGGAGTATTTATGTGCATTTTGAAGCTGCAGATGCTAGGGGAGAAAGCTTTCAGAGGTGTGGAGGAGTTGGTGCAGCAGCTCAATCTTAAACCACGGTGGCCTATACAAAGCTAACCACCCACTCAAGTTAAAGATACATTTGAATGTGTCTTGTTGCCAACATGACTAAGTGAGACGGTGAAAAAGAAAAGAATGTGCGCAGTCAATAGCCATACGTTCATTCTTTTGTGCAGTGTGTAAACCAACAGAGAAAAGCACACTCCAGTGCTTCTGCTAATAATTTCTTCTCTCTGAGAGCTCCCCGTAAAAATTCTGTTAATTATCCTTCCCAAAATGCATCTCCATCTACTGCTTTTACTTCTGTGCAATTGTGAAAACAATCACAAAAGAAACTTTGCGAGGTATAAAGGCCACTCACATCCACTGTGGGTTTTCCGCTCAACATCCAAGCTGTCAGTCAATAGAGCGAAAGAGTTCTAGCGAGCACCGCCATTATAGCTTTCCCCCCCTCCCGCCGCTACTCCCCTGCCTCGTTCACTTACAGCTTTAATTTCCTCCATCGTGATATTGTTTGGCGTCACGGCAAAGTTAGTGCGGCTGTGAGGACGCAGGTGCCGAGAGCCAAAGTGTCATCCCCCTCTGGTGTGTGGTCGATAATGAGACTGGGAGAGCGGCATGAATAACTCTGTGAACTCTTTTTCATTTCCTTAATCTCTGCCCGCGGGCCAGTCCAGTAACACTGAGTCATTATTTTCCATCAGTTTGCTTGCTACTTGATCACACATATCGCCTCCTATGGGGTAGGATAAAGAAGGGAAGAAAAATCCACTGCACAAATGAAAAAAAACAAAAAGGACTCCGTAATTCAATATCTTTAATAAAGATGGTGAACGAATCTCCTTGTTAAGCTTCATGTTGGATGATTAATTGCAGACTTCCTCGCAACTTCAAGCCAGCGATCAACTTGTGACCTTAGGCTCGCAGACCATAGACGTGTAAGTGGCCCCCAAGACAAGCGCCGCCTCCGCTTCGGGCTTTGACCAAGCACAATGAGCCTCAGAAAGGCGCATATTCTTTTTATCGCTTTCTCTCATTTTCTTCCCCTTAATCTGGTCACCAAGCCGGCTCCCCCATCGCGGTTCTCTGCAGTATCCTCTTTCATAAAATCCCAGGTTTGATGTGCTTCCCAGGGATCTGGTAAGTGCTCGGCGCTGCACGCCGGGTGACTCAGCGAACACGAATTCAGCAGGCCGACACTATCGCTCCTACAGCAAGGGCCTGAAGCGAAGCTAAGCACTCACAATTGATTTAATCACTTAGAATAGGAGCGGAATATAGGGAGGCTCTGTTCATGTCTCCCCCTGCTTTTTAAAAGCTTCACCACATACAAAAGGTTAATCAGATATGGCGACCTACTGGAGACTGTGCTATCAATGTAGCAAGGGTTATTCTCGAAAAGGATTGCAGATTAATAAATCAATAATGCCATCCACTGGGTCGCTCCGGCACAGTTACAGACTCTTTTTTGCTTTGAAATTAATGTCAAAATGTGTTGCCTCCAAAAATATAGTGAAAGTGATGCGAGGGAAAATGGATGATGAAGTGTCAGCTATAATAGGCGAGACATGAGACAGAAGCAAAGAACACCATGACACACTAAAAATATAATACTAAAAAATACTAAAATTATTAGCTCATTAATGTATTAGTTGACTAACACTTGAATAATCGTTGAAGCGGCTATATGAACAGTATTTTTATAATAACATTATCAAATGATGATGTGGAAGAGGTCCTCACATTGATAAACCTACAGCGAATTATCTCGGCTTGACAGTTTCAGCTCGTGTTTAGCTAGAAAATATTGCGGGTTCGTGTGGGCGGGTGACAAATGGACAAAGCAGCGTTCTGAGTAAGTTATTAATAACTTACAGAAACATTGCGTGCAATAGTCCACCCTCTCTTCTCTCTCTGTCTCTCTCTCAAACACACACACCAGCCATGATGGTGGCACGCAATTTTAACACATTCCGTGCCACCACCGCGTAATGCGCTGTCAAGAGATCGTGGTCATTTCACGTATATCTGTGAGATAACATTGCACACACACATACTGCAAACCGCGGCGCTCGAGTCCGTTTGTCACTTTCCTCAGTCGTGACAATTGTTGGTTTGCAGGTCGGGATGGGTTCGGCTGGTTGATTAACGCATATTTTTTACGGTTTGGGTGGTGCGGATTGGCTCTCATAATGGGTTGGGTGGGGGTTATAAAAAAAATGCAGATCTGCACATCTCTATTGGCCATGACTTCACTATTTTGGTTCACTCTCACCGCTCTCAGGGTCATTTTCAGACGCAGCAGGCAGCTGTTTTCAGTGAGAAACCCACTGTACACTACCTGCTCAGCACCAAACAGCAGATGGACACAGTTAGAGACTAGCTGGTGAACATAGTGGAACATTTAGCAGCTAAAGAGACCCTCAAGAGTTGGTGTAGACCAAAAACAGAGCTAAAAAAGAGAGTGAATAATGGACTTGCATTCACCAGATGGTCAGAAACACAAAGACTCCTAATGAATGATGATGTTGCTCTGTAACTGCTGGATGTGTAAATAAGCAACTGTTTGCTCATAGGATTCTGTCGATCAGAAGAAGCGTACTGTATATAGGTCTGTTTGGAAGGCAAAAGCAAATTTTGTCATTTAGCATCCATTAATTAAATAAGTAATTACTAGATTAATTGTAATTTACTGCAGCCCTACTAGAAAATGTTGGAGTGCACCATCACATTTATACCATGGTGACTTAACAAAGAAAGCAACAAAAGAAAAGGTGACAAATTTATTTTGCTACATATATTTGGTTTAGTCATTTTAACCTTTAATCATTAACGTAACATCAATTAGCAATGCAGTTCTCAACAACAAGGATTGTCCACTTGCCCTGTGCAAGTAAAATCACACGTCGGGCTAGTAAATCTAGCAACTTACTTGCCCGATCAGGCAAGTAGTAAAAAATAATTAAAAACGTTTTTGTTTTTTTTGTAGCGGATGATGGGATTAGCTACTGTAAGGAGTGAGCCATCTTGCTTCCTTCTCATCTCTGTTGAGAGTTGCAGATGTGCAGTACCAATCGGGGGTCGTGTCTAGAAGATAAACCCACAAAGTGCAAAATCTGATCTGAGATCTGCAACAACTTACAAAAACTCTTGCAAGACTCACTGCCCGACGGCCTATCCTAGCCTTAACTATTCGAGATCAATGCCTAACCTTAACCGTCTTGCGAGAGTTTCCCCAACTTGCAGGTTCCCTTCTAGACAATACCCCGATCGGGTGAGAAAATGGCAGCGGGTAAAGATAAAGTTCATGAGCTGAAGCGCAAGCGAACATTTCAATTATCCTTCAGGAGTTTAGTTGGGTGGCGTTAGAGAGGATGGGGGCTTTGAGGAAGTAGAATTCTGACCCGCTTGCCCAGTCAAAAACATAATTGTTGAACCCTGCAATGATGATTAAACTGTTGTTAAGATGTCTCAGTACAATATTAATGGACACTTGCAGCCATTTAGAGTATTTTTCATGAAAATGGTCAATTAAAATTACCCACGTTATGTGAATGATGTTACAGTTATTTACAGCTATAATTGTTTCATCTATAATTTTACAGCTCTTTGGCCTCGAGACACATAGTCATTTTAATATCTGGTTGCAGTTATTTCCAAAACAAATCTTTTAAGGCTTTAACTGTAAAATGAGATTACAGGTCCTGTGACTTTTACTGTAATTTGTCCCTCTGCCATCCAGCACAGGAAAGCATTCAGAGGGGGGGGGGGGGGTCATGGCCGTGGGATTTCCTTGCTCCGAAGCTTGATGAAGTAGTTGAGAAAATGTCAAGGGCTTTACTGAGGACTCAGTTTGTAGCTGTGAAACATGAGGACAGCCCCTCGACATTGACACTATGAGAGGAAATGTGAAAGAGCATGTGTGTGTTTAGCGCGGGGGGGGTTAATTTGCGCTGCTTTGCTCTCGCACATTCCCATTTCTCATTATTTATTTAGTCAGAGTACACTCTTAAGCAGCGTGACCTTTTAGCAAAGACCGGATTGAAGTGGCTTGCGTTGCCGTCAGCGGGTCCTAAAATGCTTCATTCATACTTGGAGAGGCAATGATGATCTCTGGTGTCATAACCTGTAAAACCACAGGCCAAGCCACGGCAGAGGAGTCACTCCACTTATAGATAGCTGCACTGCAAATGACAATGAGATAGGAAAAATATGTATGAAAACAATATGGGCTTCTTTCCCGGCAATTAGTCTTGACTGAATCGATGAGCGGCTGGATTGTCTTGTTTTTCGGCATTGCTCTTGGCTCGCAGATGCTATTGGTATTGGTAGACAAGTCATCTCTGCGAAAACGATATCAGATTTGTTTAGAAAAGATCTTTTGCAGGGGTCTCTCAAATCCACTGCTTGTGGTAGAAATGTAGCCTCTCAGATTAAGTGGCTCAGCTGCATGTTCACCTCCATCTTTGGAGACATTTCAATGACGATACAGGCTGAGACATTGTTAAAAGGGGAGGGGTGGCGGTGTCCGTTTACCCAGGAGAGAGCCGGTGTAATCCATCAGCCTGGCTGCTGCCCGTTCAGCACAGCCGGCCCCAGCTGCCTACTGCTAACCATCCCTTCACCTCGCGCTGACTTCCCTCCTCCCCCCTCTATCAACATCTCTCTTTCTGTCATTCTCTGCCTCTGTAGACTCGCCGTGTAGCAACACTGTACTCTAAAAGCTCCCCTAGATTTCATAATTTATCATACCTGATATTCTGCAGCTGACCTGAACAGCGAATAGAGAAACCATACAAATATTCAATGATAAGTGATGCCATAAATACCACATGCTGCCTTGCAGTACATACAGTAACACGATGGTTTGAGGTGTGTGTTCTGCTTAAGTAGAACTGTTACATTTTTCTTACTGTCAACAAATCTCATGTATGGACCAAAACCAACAAAGTCTGTCTCTCAATACGTTGCAGCCTGTCAGTGGAACTCAGCCTATTTGTTCCTACTGAAGATGTAAATCTTTAAAAATGGGTCACAAATATGTAGTTTAGTTTTTATGAAAGGCTAAGTAAGTTCCTAAAACAACACTTTGCTGTGGACTGTTTTCAGTGGTGGATTAATACACATTGTACGTCACCAGGTCAGTGTGTGGGATTGACTCAAAATATTGTGGGCTCTAACTTTTAAAGAAATAATTTGACTTTTTGGGAAATTTGCATATTTGCTTTCTTGCTGAGAGTTACATAAGGAGATCAATACCCCTCTCATGTCTGTCGCCACTTTTGTTATTCATTTTTAACACTTTTTATTATTATAAGCCAAACCACAATATTTTCCTGAACCTAACTAAGTAGTTTTCTTGCCTAAACCTAAGGAAGTTGTTTCCTGTGAAGACAGAAGTTTATTTTGAAAACAACTATATGCATGTAACGAACAGAAATTGTGTTGCTGGACATTCGTAGGAAAACAAACGAAAAAGGAGGAATAACTTTTTCACAAGATATCATACGAACCGTTGTATAAGAATATGTTACTGTCTGTCTATGTCTGCTAAATATGAAACTAAAGCCAGCTGATGATTAGCTTAGCTTAGTATAAAGATTGGAAACCGGGGAACAGCTAACTTGTTTCTCTAAGTTTACGCCTAGCAGCGCCTCATAATCACACCAATTAACATCTTACATCTTAAATCCAGTCGGTAGAAAAAATGTTGGCACTATACATTTCTGCAAACCACGGCATATATTGAATGTCGACGTTTCTGAAACAAAAATCCATTTTGTAAATATGTTTCATATCAGCCTTGTATCATGCTTGTAGAAGTACAAGTAACACACAGGTAACAACGTCACGCAACAACGTCAAGTAACGTAACTGCTGCAAATAAATAACAACCGCCCTTAGCGGACTTTCTTACGTAATGTTACGTAACAAGTGTAACGAGCATAAACTTAACGTTTACTCGCGGTTTACTCAACGGTTACAGCAGTCTCATGGGTGAAAGTCCTGTGTTTGTTTGACCCAGCCACCACCACTCCCACCCGCCCTTAGTGGACTTTCTCGCTACTCGTTATTGTACCACGTAACTTTCAATTATGGCAGCTAATGCCAACATTTGGCGACGGGGCTGATATCCTATACGTACCAAAACTAAAATGTAAAAACAACAATTTTTGGTTTTATGGTGACTTTTGGAGGTCATTGGAAAAAATATCCCATCATTCAGTAATGTTACAGTGGTGATTCTTTTGCCATTAGCTACCAAAGCTAGCTAACAGCCACGCTAACATACTGTAAAAAGTATAACGCTGTAGTCATATCATAATAATACTTGGAAGTGTTTGATGAAAAGCCTGAGGAGTTAATTCTTCATATTTGCAAGTAAAACAAGCTAAAGTCAAATAAATTCAGCTACGGAACAACTGAGTAATTAGCGTGAAAGTAATTCCACTCTGGAATTAATGATTAATGTGCAAATGTTTCCGAATTTGCTACCGCAGATTGAACTCATGTTCCATCACCTTGCATGTAATCTCTTTGGTTTCCTGTCCCGGTGAAAGTCCACCACGCCGGCTCTTTCTGCTAAATTTAGCACCTGTTCTGAGTAGCCTCGGTTTCAAAGTGAAAGGTGCACAGAAAAGTAAAAGTGAACAATGGTTTCAGTGTGTGTGCCTGGAAATAAGAGAGCAGCTTGTATCAATTTCTTGTCCATTCAAGGATATCACTTACTGCAACTCTATATGCCGCCATGGGACACTGAGTAGGCGCTGAAGTACTTTTCTCTGTTGTCCAAACTGTGTCTGAGGCTGTGAGGAGTAGGAGGAATGTAATGTTCTGTCCTGTCCTCTAAGGGAAAAAAAAAACAAAAGAAGATTCGAAACGTCAGACAAAAGCTTCATCTTGAGTAATTTGCGGCTGCTTTTTCATTGAGGTCAAGTCTCCTCCAGACAAATGATATCGCAAGAAAAAATATCCCATACAAGTCAACTTATTATGAAGAAATATGAGGGCCAAGAGAAATGATCGCACTCGCTGTATTAATATTTGATCAGTGTGAAATCATTTTAATCTCCTTTTGTAATTAAACTTTTGACAGTCATGTAATGGAGGTTCGGCAAAAGAAATGTGGAAAATATCACATAACTATTTAATTAGTTCCCGAACTCATTAGAGAATTTTCTGCATATACATTGCCTATAAATCTGATGATTCATATGAGCGTGACACGGTGGGTCATTTCAAACAGAAAAAAAGAAAAATGTTTTGCTGTCCTTTATGTGTCAAACTTGAGTAATTAAGCTAAGTGCGGATAAATAATTACTTATCTATTAAATTATAGCTACAAAGTGAGGATGATGGAGCTTGATGATCTCTTTTTCCTCCTCCGCTGCTCGGAGTCTTGTTGCCAGTGTCAGTAGGGACAACCTGTCACAGGGCAACAGGAAAAGAAATGGAGTCTATTCAACAAACACAAAATAGAGCTGTTGGTTTTCCCTTCCCGGCGGAGTCGAGTTCATGGTCAAAACATTTGCTTTCAGAGAGCATGTATAAACTGTGAGTCTGAGATTTGTCCCGCTGTGTATATGGGAGCTCAGATCATGACATCCTCCACGTACCAGTTATGACATTTTACATTTTCCTCCTGACTAACTTGTGTGCAACAGTAGAGTAAGCTTCAGTCCCCAAGATCACAAGAAAAATTCACAACCAAATATAAAGAGCACAAAGGTCTTTTAGCCTTAAAGCCTTTACAAACCGGGGGCGTGACGAATAAACAACACGAAAATGTGAAATACTCTAGGGCTTACTAGGGCTTTTATTGTGAAAGGTAAGAACGGAAAGAGTGGATCCGGTCTGCGCTGCCTTTGTCAAAGTTGAAAGGAGCAATTTGCCGTCTTGGTTCGGACTACGGAGCCATCGTGTTGCTGTTCCATAGGCGCAACCCGTTCCTCTCAATGTGATTGGTTGATGCCTTTATTCACGGTGCGAAAGCTCAGAAAAATGGACCTTGTTCCGAAAAAAAAGTATTTTGCTTTTTTGCTGCGTTATATTTGCATTTTGTGTGAAAGTACTCATGAGAAAAACAACAATTAAAAAAAACAAATATGGATCTGTGAATTGATTACATGAAAAAAAGATGCTGCCGGTGTGTAAAGGCCTTCAGGGCGCTTTCACAAACAAACATTTATTCCATTTTAATCGAACTCTGGTGCAGTTTGTTTAGAACTGTGAACGCAGTTATAGTTCTCTTGAGTCCGATGTTTGCTGGGCCGAAGAAAACATACAGAATATGCTAAATAAAGTCCACAAAAATAGTGACGTCTAAAAAGTTGTTTGAGATAAACTAGAGGAGAAGGTATTTTTTTGCACGGTAGATCGGTGTCGAGGCAAAGTGGAAAAAACTTCAACAGCAATATATCAAAATCTGCGATTCCCTGCATAGAAGTGACAGCTCTTGAGACGAAAAAGATAAATTCGCTCCTTCGTACACGCCCCTCCGCAAATATTTTTTTTAATTTGGTCTGCTTTAATCTGTGCGCTGTAAAATCGAACCAGACTTAAGAGAAAACGAACCAAAAGTATTAATTTCACTCTGATTTGGACTAACCAGACTTGTGACAGCGCCCGTAGTGGCCTTGAAATACTCGTGTGACCGTCGAAGGATCATGTAAGTGCAAAGTGAAGGAGGAAGGAAAAGAAATAAAATAAGAACTAAGGAGGGATAGAAGGGATTTTTCCCCTCATAGGACACATATTATCCGTGCAGCTGGCCTAAGCAACTCTGTTAAGGCGGTATGGAGTCACTCTTCCCTCTTCAGAGCCCTCCGAGGCTCATTAGGACCTCCCTCATAACTGCAAAACTCGTCATGGTCCGCTCCCTGAGCAGCAAGACTGGAATCTAAGCTTGATGCTAGATGTCTGACTCCTGCTTAATCAAGACATTTTCTTTTTTAGATCTTATGTCTTGTTTTACCTTTCTTACATTTGACTTTGACTCCCCAGCAGCTATACGTTCTGCACACGAGTAGGTCAAAGTCAAATACATAAGCTAAGTAGTATCTTATTTGGAGCAATTATGAATTCTTCGCAAGCCATTACAGAAAGGATGCTCTTATCTATAATGGGACTCTTCTGTTAATGTTGCAAGGTGCGCTGAGGATGTGAGCAGGCAGAATAAAGTTCACAGTGGTGGTCATATACAGTGGCTGGTGTCATTGGGAGTAAGTGGACATTATTTGTTTGTCAGCAATTTTTGACAAACATTGATTTGAAAACCTCTGAATAATGAAGGCGCCTGCAATTTATTAGCATCACAATGAGCATGCAGTATGCCCTCTAAACATTTGCAAAATTTATTGCATTTTTTAATATGAAGTAAAGAAATGAGGCAAGTCAAGTCACTTCAGATTCATTCACATATTATTAAAACAGGATTTGGTGCATCAGAGTGTAATTTCACAATTAAAATGCACACACTCTGAAATGCAAATGTCTTTTTTCATCCATACATTATCACTACATCTTGACTATAGTGGTACAACATGATGTATTATCTGACTTCTTTCCGGTGTATTTATTCTCAATTTTTACAGTAGAAGATTTTCTGAGAAAAATGATTAAATTATTATTTAAAAAAGTGTTAATTTCAAGGAGGTGTTGGATAATCATCATTCTTATGATTCTACTTCGTTTTTTTTTTTTTTTAGCCATTTCAGTGTAGCTCTAGGGATGGCAATGTCTGTTGGTCGGTTCATCACTTTGGTCCAGACTGAAATATCAACATATTATTAGCATTTTACCATACTCACATTAACATTTTGCTCAAAGCAACATTGTGCCTAATTACAGCCTCACAGAGCCACTGTGGCTGTTGACTCTTAGTTTTATTGAAATAGATCATTCTCATCTTGTGTTTGAACCAGGCAGCAGCCTCCGGGTCTGAAAAGTGAAGCCAGCGCAGAAGTGTCTTAAACTTGCATCCTTTCTAACAGCCAGCAGGGGGCGACTCCTCTGGTTGCAAAAAATAAGTCAGATTGTATAGAAGTCTATGAGAAATGAGCCTACTTCTCACTTGATTTATTACCTCAGTAAACATTGTAAACATGAGTTGATGGTCTCAATCGCTAGTTTCAAGTCTTCTTCAATACAGCATGATGTTCATTTAGTAAATTATGGTCCTATTTAGAGTCAAATAGACCAGAAAGCAGGAGACACTTTAGGGCGTGGCTACCCTGTGATTGAAAGGTCGTTATCACGGCGTTGTCCAATCTGGGAGTTGTCCGTGTTTTTGCCTTACAACTTTAACCCTTTCGCAGAGTGTTTTCAGTTCATAAAAGTTAATTATAACCTTTTTGGTCGCCTAAAAATGTGTTATTCAGCTCGGTTGTGCTTGGCTCCACCCTCTCGTTTCACTTCTGGTTGCAAGAAACCAAGACGGCGACGGCAAAAAAACGAGATGGCGATGGCCAAAATGTTGAACTCAAGACTTCAAAACGGCAGTCCACAAACCAATGAGTGACGTCATGGTGACTACGTCCACGTCTTATACACAGTCATATCATCATACAGTGGTTTGAGCCACAATCTTCAACTCTGTTATTTTTTTGATACAGTCAAAGAGAGAGAGAGAGAGAGAGAGAGATAACCCAAGATATACAGTATCCGTACTACACTTACACAGTAATGAACATGTTATACAGCGCTCCGAACCACATCTCTATAAGCATAACTCTGCCTTATTGAACTTTTTATATCTTAATAGCAACTCATTACTGCTGCCTGCTAGCTATAGGCTACATAAAACATATCAATCACCAGTGGGTTTCCACCAGGTGAAAATGATTTTTTTGGCCTTGGCTTTCTGAATGAGCGTACGATGAGTGTACATTTCTGGCACAATGCCATGCCACTGGAGCCAGCATGTTGTTCTGTGAAGAATTCCAGTACATTATAGTGTGTGCGCACCAACTAAAGCTATAACAGACAGCAGCTCTGCCCACTGAAATTGAGCTGAAATGTTTGCAACCTCTTTTTGTAGTGCACAATGCTGTGAGTTCGTCTGCTATGAATCATGTGTGCCTCTTTGAGGAGCTAACACAGAGCCACACATTCACGTTTTGTTAGGAAATACAATCGAACAACCTGTAATAGAGATAGATGGACAGATCCAGGCGTGTACTTCTTACTGTGCGATCGTGTACTCAGCCGCGTTGCCTATTAATCCCAAATACAAAACTGTCAGATAATCTCTGGTAATAAAACAACAGAGGATGTATTTGTAGAGCTGATCCAGAGAGTCTCTGCCAGCCCCCTCGCCGCCGATTGCCAAACACCGTCTCTATCTCCCCGCTGGAGAACATCAAGTGCTTTATTTCATTTGCAATATTGATCTTTCTGTTCTTGAATTGTTTGACGCTCACTCCCATGAAAAGATGACAAACTGCAATCTAATTGATTTGGCTCAGTTAGGAACAGGAGGTTGACTGAGCTTCAGACGACGAGCGACGCTGAGAGGCGGCGTGTTTGCTCAACAGCGTGTTGGAGAATGTTAGAAAAATAATACGCATGCGATGATATCATAACCACTATTTAATGCTTCTCTAATGCTCGCTGGCTTAGTGTTATGAAATTAATTTTTCTATTTGCCAGAATCCGTGTGTACATCCAAAACCAGCGCCGAATGCTTTTAAGGGGCACTTACAGTACGCCGCTTTCATGCCTTTGTCTGCAGGTTTAATTGACAAGCGATGAGTAATTGATATAAAAAACGAAGGTGGTCTGGTCATTATCAGTTGTGATGATTCAGTGTATTCTGATAATGCAGCCTGAGATGAGTCCCAGACAATGATGTACATTAAGCTGCACAGTTTTCATTTTCATCCTCAAATGCCCCCTCCCCCCACCCTTTCACAGCCTAATGACAGTTTTATGGGAAACTTCATTAGGCAAAGGGATGTCGAACCGATAAACATCAGCGTGTGTTAATTCTGGGATAAAGTGGCCTCGCTGTGGTCCTTTCATGCTGATATCTAGGTTTATTGTAGAGGTTGGGGTGGGACCGGATAGATGATTTATTGTTAATTAATACATGTTTAAAAGCATGCATCTTTCCATCCTTTTCTCCCCCTCCCTACTCATTCAGGATGTACATCCACTGGGGTTTGGTGTTTTGTTGTACACTCACTGGTCTGCAGACAGCCTAATGAAGAGAAAGCATTACAGGCTGCACCGGCACTGTGGATTGCTAAACAAAGACAGTGATTCATCTAAACTGTAATCTGAGCAGAGAACACTAAATGAGTGTCTTCTAATGTTAGTCTGATGTATCGGGATCATACAGGCCTTTTTATTAAGTATCGGATCTCTGCCGGTCATGTGGTCCACTTCTGTTATAAGAGAGGCTCTTCCTTGACCGCAGATACATAAGAAGACCCTGCAATTTCATTATATTCTATATGACATGTGCTATTTATTCACTTAATGTTCATTCTTTTTTTGTAAATGCATTTCACCTACCACTATAGGTGCAGTGTATGTCATCCTGCATTAGGTGTATGCAACATGTTTGCATAGACAAGCCACAACAATAGTTTATTTAAGAGAAGGGACAGTGCAAATTAATAAATACACATAGTATAAAAAAATGCCAGAATTAGCCAAAAGGCAATTTTTTATCTGTAGTCCCTGGCCAAGGTGTTACAAAAGGCTCCCTAGAATACATCAAAACAGAAACAAAAATGGTCCATGCAGTTAAAAAGGCTTCCTAAAATACATCAGAGCAAAAAAAAAAAAACAAAACAAAAAAAAAACAGGGCATTCAGTTTAAGCGTTGGAAAAGGACACACAGTTATTAAAAGCAGTATAAGCAACAAAAAAGAATAGTGCAATCTCCTCTTATAGAGCCCCTAGTGCAATGTATCCTCATACAACGGTTTGTATGATATATTGCATAAAGTTGTTCCTCAGTTTTCGTGTGTTTTCTTCCTAATGCCCAACACGTGTCAATTTCTGCTCTTTACATGCATGCAGTCCTTCCAAAATAAACTTCTGTCTTCACAGGAAAAAACTTGTTTAGGTTTAGGCAACAAAACTACTTAGTTAGGTTTAGGAAAAGATTGTGGTTTGGAAGTGACGTTACTTAAATACGGAAGTTACGTGAAAAATAAATCAACATTCGCCCCGACCTCCTCCCATGCGGCATTTGGTACTCTTTATACTTCCTGGTTCATTATTATGTGATTATACAAATTTTATTTTTCGGGATATACACAAATTACAGTACATTAATTTTCATAGGTAAAGCTACGAATGGTGTATGAAACCAGCCTGCCTAGTGACAACATTATAGTTAGTTCTTCTAGGCTACAAGTGGCAGTGGATCTAAGTCATAAATTACTTTGTATACCAAGCACAAGTTTGCATAAGCATACTTGTTGATATACTTGCCTGTGCACATTCAGTGTACCTGTCTCCATCTGTTTATAGGCACATTTTCATTTTGGCCGAGGTGGAAAAGTCGGTGTATCGTTAAAAGCAAATAAGTGCAATGGAAACAGACTTCGCAAATAAATCATATCGTACATGAAGCACGTGACTTAATCGTCCACTGAAGCTTCACAGAACAGAAATACCATATTTCCAGCATGTTTTCCACATCCTTTTAATCACGTCATTTTGTTGCACCCTCTTCTTCCGCAAAGGTTTGTGGCACCCGACTGAAAAATTAGCGCCCAACTCCTAATATTCATATAACAGTAGAGGATGGAAACACACAATCAGTTTGCATTTTCTTTTTGCAGATTTTCTGGAAATTTGGATCGACACTTGGCTAGTGATGGGCTAATAGTTATGAAGCAGTTGGACTTTTTTAGTTATAGTACAGCGTGACATCACCACTGTACAGTAGATGCACTCTTTTTCAGGAAGTGCCAATTTCTTGGGATCTTGACTGTAAATCACAGCAGTAAAACAGCAACGGCAACAAGATTTATTAATTTTTCTACCACACTTCCAACCTCGTTGTTATCCTTCGTTTAGCTTTTGACCTTATACTTCACATCCTGATATACTGTCCCCACTGTCCATGTGCTTTACTGCCTCTTGCAGACTTGTTGATTTCTGATGACACATACAACTAATGCTCCAAAGGAATGAAGGAATCCATGGTAGCCATGATGTGCACACAAACACGTAATTGAAAAAAAATGTATTAAACATTTTAAAATGCTGCTGGGAAACTGTCACTAAAGGTGCCCTGTGGAGTTTTCTTGTCTTCAGTGTTACTCACCAAAACACATTGTGTGTATCTAACAATACTTGAATGCATTTTCTCCCATAAAGTAGTCTTCAGTAGCTATTGGTGACCACCTCAACACCTTCTCCAATATAAGTATTTACACTATGGCAACACTAGCAGCTATCTGCCTAAGAGCAGCCATAAAAATAAATGTTTGGTGAGTTGATAAAGATGCAAAATTAGTCTGGTCTGAATTAGTGGCAGCTGCTGTATGTTTTATGTCCTTCACCTAGTTTAACAAATTCCTACTAATTAAATTTGAAACCACATGTGACCTCAAGTAAAACCCACAGGCAACAGGTACAACTCTGGATTCTCGCAAGACGCTTACTGTCGATGCCTTATCCTATAAAACCTCCATCTATTACGCTCCGCTGTTTAATGCAGCTGCTCATGATTTCATGGATGAGGACAAATTTGTAAAGCAAAATCCTCTGGCAGGTTGAGAACACTTTGATAATCTCTTCGCGAGCAAGTCTTTAAATGAACAGGTGCCAAGATAAATACACCCTGCAACTATCCTAATGATAAGCAAACACAGGCCTATGGGATGCTGTCACACGTACGAGGTAGAAGCCTGTAGCAATCCTTGGCATCTTTAAGTTGAAGCCTTAAAGGCCTTGAAAACAAGCGTCTGTGCACTGTGAACAACCCCGCCACCGAAAGGCGATCTTCAGGGAACTTTAATGTTCTTACGCAACCATTTTAAATTTGTGACTCACCCCGAGGGTTGACAAGAGCATTCCTAAAGATCCCATGATTTTTTGCAGTGAAAATGCTCTTTTGTATTTGTCTAATGCTCTAGCCATTACCACCGAGTTTGGCGGATTAAGATCATCTGCTACCATACGCTTCCATAAGCGGACAGAGTTTGACTTCCACAGAATGGAGTCCCTGACTGGCTGGATGTATTTATGATGCTTCACAGGCCGGATGCTGAAATGAAAGAGGCACCACTCGAGGGGTTCTCTGTCTTAATCCGTGGACATTATCTCTACACTGTAAGCGGGTCTTGGCTCGTTACCTCGCAGTAGAGAGCCAGGCTGGCAGGGTTGCAGGGAGAGAGGCAGAAAGGGAAGGGGAAGGAGGGAGGGCCTTGCCCGGCCGCCGAGAATGTAATCTCCAGATTAGGGGGCGAGACGAATTCCTGCTGCCAGCCTGACCTTGTCAAGGCAATGGAGGAGCCAGAGTGAAATTGAGATTTCAGGACAGGAGCGAATCGAGGCGCTTTTATTTTTTTTTATTTTTTTTGGAGCGTTAGCGTTTCTCTTTCAAGGGTCACAGCCTTGACACCATGATTCACGCTAAATGCGTGTGGTCACACTGGTAGCACACAAGAAATGCGTGTGTGGGGCAAACTGTTTCTGGCACTGACCATACTGCCTGAAACCCTCAGCGCTCTGTCAGTCTAGTCGGCCTTTATGGGATGAAACAACATAAGAAATGTCCAAAGCACCACAGTTTGTCCGAGTTCATTGAGAAAAAATGTTCTGATTGAAATTTTGTAGGACTGTCCCCTCTTAGTCAATAGTCGACTAATTGGTCGTTTTGGTCTTAGTTGACTAGTTGACTCTATGCTTTTTCATGCTGAATTACTTTTTCCAAGAAACTTATGAGCACATCTCTGGTAAACACAAGATTTAAAGTGGTGCTTTTGTGTGATTCTTTGTAGAGAAACTCAGTTTTACAGATCTGATTAAATCAACTAATCGTATTAGTGTTAGATTAATTGGTTTAAAATCTTTTCTAAGTTTTTTCCATGTAACTTTAAAAAGAAGAAATAAGACATTCTTCTTCTTACAAATTAAAAGTTGAATTAATAAGCAATAAAACACATTCATTTCGAGGGATTTGCTGTTACAACACTGTAGCAAACTTTATAATATTGCTTTTGTAATTGACGTTACTGAGTCAGTTCACTGACTTTATTTCTCTTTTCTACATGCGAATGTTACGCTATGTTTTAGAAGGGGCGGGAATAACCAGAGGCTCCACGATACGATATTATCACAATACTTAAGTCACGATACGATCCTATTGGGATTTTAAACATTTTGCGAAATGTTGAGTATTGCAATAAGATATACTGCGATATATATATATATGTGTACAACTAACATGACATAACATGGTACCAATCGATTCCTTAGGATTTGGAGTATCGTATGATGCCACTATCTTCACTCTAGTTTTAAGATTGAGCCCGCTACAACCTCTGAAAGACAGAATAGCGGTCGAATTGTTAAGAGGTTAATAGTTTACATGTATATAATAAAAGATCGATACTTGACGTCCGTGTATCGATACGATATTGTCACACAATATATTGTGATACTATGCTGTACTGATTTTTTTTCCCTGCCTCTATTTTTTTTAGCATTTACCATTATACCACAACTGCCACAGTTCAGCAAAACTTTAAATATTTATGATTAAATAAGCAACAATCAGCTTAGCAAAGTTTAAGAAAACATGTTACATGCTAAACAATGATTGGTGCATGCAAATACATGACATCACCTTTTTTCCAACTGAGCCCCGCCCACTTCAAACCAGTGAGAAAAGCATGGACAAAAACAGAAACATAAAAATGTCTCGCAAAGTATCCCATACTGCTCAAACTCCCCCCAACAAATTGTGTTCATGTAAGATCTCATTGCTCATTGTATGAAGCTGATTGAGAAAATAAGTCTTACTGAGGAAAACACGGCCTTTAAATATGTACGGTACTTGTTATTTTTGTGAAAAAGCTTCCATTAGAAATTTTCTTACATTTTTGTTTAAACATTTCAACTTTCTGAGTGACCTCAATGTCCTTTGATTGTGTTTATAGAAGTATGTTCTGCTGCATAGAAACTGGGAAATGAGAATAATGATGCGGCACTCATGTTTGAGCATTTCATTCATTTGACCCGTAATTGCAAAACAACAAAATAATGAGTCTGTCTGCCGCAGACAGACGCGTACGGCATCAGTCGCATAAAGGAAGTGGCGGAAAGCTGCCAACTACCATTGTGCTATTTAGGCGAGATATACTTTTATGGCCTTGTTGGAGGAGAAGAAATCTTCCAATTTTCAATTCAATTATTTACGCAAGGAAACACACTGTGAGCTAAGCTCTTCTATGCAGGTGCATCCTGTCTGGGCTGGAATGAACAGCGGTGCAAATAATAATAACATTCATAATATACAAATGAATATAGAAAAGTTGGCAGGTTTTACCGGTGATTAGGAATGCCAGCAGCATCGCCGAGAAATAACAAATGTAACTCAACACATAACATGCTTGACATCAAACACAATAAAATGCACCATACAACGCTGTTTAATTGAAATGTCAAACGTTTCTCCTATTATTTTAGACCAAAGGAATGTCTATGAATAGTGCATAAAGGCGGATGTAACTCCTGACAGTCTGTATTTACTGCAGCTAAAAGGTTTTTTCTGTGAGAGACGTACACCGCCCTGGGGCAACACACTTAGATAAATACCACAGTTAGATAAATACCTGTAGGTTGAGCCACTAACATAAGAAATTGTGGCATGAAAGACCTTTTTATGTACAATTAATTCTGAAGCACCAGTCAGTTCCGCTAAATTGAACCAAGACATGGGGTTATATGGCTCCGCTCACTCTGTGAAAGAAAACACAGGTTGGGTTTTTCATTCATTTCCATGCAAACGGTCCCATCCACAGCTTCTGCTCACAGCAGGAAAAGGTGTCATTAGATCTATAATCCAACGTCTGCGTCGATTTTAAGTGAAAGTGTGAGACACAAACTGGTGACAGAATACCCTTGAACATCCAAAGCCACTGTGAGGTCTTGGGTAATTAGAGTTGGAATCAGTGCATACACCGGGGACAATGTACTTCTCATTATATTTGTTAGCTGTGAACTTTTGCTCCACACATATTGTTTACCAATGTGGCACCACTAAGGGCAACCAGACTGCCTTATTAAAGAACTGCTGACCCAATGCTATTTCTCACATTTAAATTAAAGCAACACTGGCTCTTACCACTGTGATATTATTGGTAATCAGTTACGGGAAATGAAACTAGGATAATTAAAAAAGTAAACATTTCCTTTATTGCAATGTAAAGCAATTACTTCCAATAGCGTTGTCGGTTAATAGATTGGTGTTTGCATTTGGGGGTATCCTCCAGCATGCATTGGGGTGAATTAATGAGCATTCCTATTTTCTGGATCTGTTTCATAGGAATAGTTCAACATTTTTGGGTAATATGCTTATTGGATTTCTAGCAAAGATTTCAGGCCTTTAAACAAATAAACAACATGAAAATGCTAAATGCTAGCCTTTTCGTATGTAAATCCACATAATTGTGAACCAGGACGTATAAAGAGCGCTGCATACATTAAAAGAAAAAGAAACCAATACCCTGCAATAAAAACGGTTCACATTAATTCTGTTTGCATTACAGATCAGAATGAGGCATGAATACATTTACCACATGTATAACAGAGTGGCACATGATCCTACTGTAGATGTGGATCTCCCTTATGTCTTGTCCGTTAACAAGGGATACAACCGATGTGCAGATACTGTATTTATGATGTATCGCACCCCTCAACATGGAATTGGTAGACTTAATGACCCAATTGCCTCAGTCCCCAACTCCACTTTCCAGCACGCAGCTGAAGTCATGCATAATCCCACAAAATCTACCCAGCTTATGAATTTTAAATGGGGAGGCCTAAATCACAGAGCTGCTTTTAAGAGAATCCATTTCTAATAGAAAAGCAGACAGCTGGGATGGTGTCCCGTTGTTGGGTGGCGTCACGCAGGCGGACGCATTTTATAGGCTGTATATATATTTTTAATGTGTGCAAAGGTTGTTTGACATATTTGATGGAAGAGAAACCCTTAAAAAAAAACTCCACCAAGATGAGCACGGAAACCAGAAAGGCAGACGCTCCTAGTGCTCCTTGAGGTTTATTACAACTCTGGTATTATGTTAGTGGTTATTGGAGTCACCAAGTTAATTGTTCTGATCTGGGATTGCCATTCAGCGACAGTGTTGGCTTATGAAGCCAAGCCAAAATATGAAATTCAGCCTTTTAAAACCAATATGTCTCAGCTGCTCAGAGATCCAAATGGAATGACCGAATGAAATATTGAATTTTCTGACTCTCTAGTGTATGTGAGGAGGAGCCTCATGCCCTATATATTGTTGCATATGTATGTAAATCCATTTCCCCTGATGAGGGCTGTCGTTGCTGAAACATGTTGGTTATTCAAAGAGCAGCTGGATTCTTTACATTCCTCCGATTTAATTTGAGTCATGGGAGCTGCCAATGTGCAAATGCACACTGTGTTTTATCCTTTTGATTTGCCCCAAAAAGGTTTGATACATGTACTAAATTATAATTATGGTTTATTACAACATAGGTCTTATCTTCATTGTATTGGCCTTTAAGGTTGGTATGCTTAAAACGAAGTATAGTTTGAACAAAATGTCGTCTCAGTGCAAACATGTTTAGAGCTGTTACGAACGGCCACACTTCAAGGCCATGGGGGTGAAAAACCTGCTGGTATAGAACAGGGCGAGATGCAATGAATCGTACAAATGGGGACAACGGCACACACTTTTCAGCTGTCTCCCCTCAAAGACAGTCATGGTGTTGCAACTCAGTCGTACACATAAAAAGTTATTGAAGTAGGAGTGTGTAGAGTAAAAAAAGAGAACTTGAAAGAAAAGAAACACAGGTTCGTCAAACTTATTTGAGGAGAAACAAAGGTGAACGTAAATGTTTACCCAAACTGTCCGTTGAACGTATTTAATTAACATAGTTGTTTGGGCCAAGTGTGATGTATTGAGAGAGCTGGATGCGCTGCTGACAATTTGTCCCAGTGGCCTCTCGCGATAGTCAACGTTGATTTATATGTCATGTAACTTCCGTACTTAAGAAACACCACTGCCGTAGTTATTTTAACCCAAACCACGATCTTTTCCTAAACCTAACCAAGAAGTTTTGTTGCCATAACCTCACCAAGTGTTTCCTGTGAAGACGGAAGTTCATTTTAAAAATACTGAATGCATGTAACATGTGGAAATTGATACATGTTTCTGGACATTCGTAGGAAAATGCGAAAAATTGAGGAGTAACTTTTCGTAAGATTTGCGACGTCAAGTTACTGGGCGCCCTCTTTGAATCCGTTATCCAGTTATTATAAAGCACATATGTGCAGTTTTCCTGTGCAATTAGGGATTGTTACCAACATTTCAGGTGTTCTCCCTTTCTGTTTTACCTCAAAATAAAGTGGTTTAGGTAATTTACTCTATGTAACTGAAACCGTTGTGAACTGTGATATTGTCTACAACCTGTCGAATTGTCTGACCACTCATGTATTTCACCCTGTCACACTTTGTTTTAGCGATGTCACCGTGTTCCCAAATAATGGCCAAAAGTAGGAAAATAATACCCAAGTTGCAATAACCAAGACTTATCATTTAACCATAATTATATTGAAGCATTTCGGAGTCTCAGAAACCAAAAGGATCCAAGACTCGAGGAAGCAAAGGAATGGAAATCCAGCTGCTCTTCAGCAATCAGAATAACCGACATGTTTCAGCAGCAACAGCCCTCATCAGGGGAAAAGGATGTACTTACATATGCAACATATAGGCCAAGTGGCTCCCCAACAGCACATAGAGTCAAACATGACATATCTTAAGGAAATCTTCAAATTTGAATATTTCATGTATTCCTTCCAAGTGAGTCAGCTGAGACACATTGGTTTTAAAAGTTTTATCAACACTGAATTTTTTTTATTCTTCATTGTTGTTGAATAGAAGATGTGTGTTCACATTAAGGACAGCAGCCATAACAAAGAGACTTTCTAGTGATATTTTTCAATGAGTTCCAGGATTCGGAGGCGCTGATTCAATAAAGGTATGTGTTGTGCCTCGCAAATGGCCAAATTAGAACGCGCTATTCACTATCCATTTGCAGCCGGAAGAGAGGAGTCTCATAGAGCTGGAAGGGGAGAGGGAAAAAAGAAAACAACAGGCACATTGTGCTCGTGTCGGTGATGCATGTTTAAATCTATTTCTTTTGAACACTTGGTAACGACTCGGAGATGGAGGTGGCTCTCGGTTCACATTTTCTCCCTCATAAACTGCGGCACAAACGAGATCTTTTGAAAGAACTGCGGTTAGTGGATTCACACCAGCTGATTGTGTTTTGCCATGTTTAGAGGGTGAGCTCATTTGAAGCTGCAGTTTGGCTGCTTATTGCACCTGCTGATTGATTACCGTGCACTGTTTGGGTTTATTTGGACTTGAAATGCTAAAATTTTCTTTGCGGGCAAGTCAGTGCTGTAAGCTTTAAAAAAAAAAAAAAAAAAAACATTGAATGATCAGTCACAAACTCCCAACACATCAGAGCCTGAATGTTTTGAGGACAACGCCTGGTGGAAGGAGGAAACTCTGTCCTGGCATGTTGCTAGGCGATTCATTAATATTAATGTTGTCTTTTTCTCTGAACGTGTGCACTCTCTGCCCCCCTTGGGATAAAGCGAAGCTTAAAGATATCTCCATCTCACTGATACTTCTTTTATCCTCGTTAAAACTCATATCAAAGGTTTTAATTACATTCCGCAGCATTGCTGCAGAGCTTTGTTGAGACAAATCACTATTGCCTTTATTGTTTCTAGTTTGCAGTGCTGATAGCTCAGCTCATTTATGACCTGGCGTAATTGAAAAATGTGTATGTGGTGTGCTTGTGTTTGAACATGTGAGCGTGTTTGAGTTTATCATGTTTTCAGATTGAATCGTAATTTATTTTGCCTGAATCTAATTACCATCACATCTGATTTCTGAGCCGATCTTCAAACATCTCTATTAAAACGTGAACTGCAAAGCTAAAGCGTCATGACTTCTCTGTTTTAATCTTCCATTCAAAAATGAACAGGAGAAATAAATCTGTGATGGAGTTCGCCCTCTGCCTCACCCTTTCCCCTGCTGGGCTTTTAGCCTGAAGTCTTTGTCGTAGCCTCGGCCGCACCTCTCCGCTGCCCTCTCTGCAAAACCATTTTCCTGGCACTGAAACACAGATGTTATCCATCTGATTAAACGTTCAAGGTTACATCTCCAAATACATCAAAGTCTACCTCTCCCATAAGAAGAAGCGTGACAGCCAACATTTTTGGTAGCCTGGAGGTGCAAGCTCCAGTGTCCTCCCCATCATTTCTTTTTTTCTGTTACAAGTAAATTGGTACCTCTGCTCAAATTAAATAATATTGTAGTGATCGAGACTTAGCCAATGACGCCGAAGGGATCTAGCATCCTTTTGGTTACAAGGCTTAAAAGGGTTGAGCAAATCTGCAGACTACTGCCCATGATAATGAGAAGTCAATTAAGAGAAAAGTAATCAACAGCAATTATGATAATTTGTGAATCATTCACTGGTTCCAGCTTATCAAATATGATTCTTTGTTTTATAGTGTTGCATTTGAAGACATCACCTTGGGGAAATTTGTACGGGGCCTTTGTAATTTTTTCTTACTTTTTATAGACAAGCAGATTAAATCAGATCAAAGCAATAGTTGAATATGTTGGGAACTCGGCTTACTTTCTCCCCGAAAGTGACAGGAGGAGATTGATGCCAATTTCATATCTCTGCGTTAAGTATAACACTGCAACTCATTTCATTATTGATTAATCTACTGATTATTTTTCTAAGTTAATTCATTTTTTTATCCAGTTTTAATTTGTATTTATTTATTTGTCCAGCCAACACTCCAAGACCCAAAGATCAAAGGTCAATTAAAGGTTGTAATCAAAAATGTTTGGAAAATTTTCTGAAGCTATTGATAAACAGTTTAATTTTCAAAATTGATGCTTATTCATTTTCTATTGATGAACTAATCGATCAATCAATTTATTGTTTCAGCTTAAATTAAGTACAGAGATTGAGATGGCACATGGCTTAAGGATTGGAAGCAGGGGAAACAGCTATAGTTTAGCTCTATCCAAAGTGGGGCTGGGCAATATGATGACATATATCATCAAAACGATATAAAAATGTTTACGTATATATTTTTCTATATAGTTTCTATCACGATATATGGTGGGCTTTTATTTATTTATTTTTTCTCTATAATTTCACTTAAAACTGTTTTGTTCATTTTACACACTTTGTCAAGAATTTAATTCGCACTGGAGTATACAGAAATAAGCATTACCATGTGGTTATTTTAGATAGACCAGAAAACATGCTATATTTTAATTTATATTGTTATAGAGATATGAAATGTCCTATATCAGGATAGAAGATGTTTGCCATATCGCCCAGCCCTAGTCCAACGTTTAAAAAATGTGCCTATTGACACCTCTAAAAGTCACTAATTTACATTTCAAATCTTGTTTGTTTAATCTGTGCAAGAAGAAACATGTCAAAACAACAGATTGTTAAATGGAGTTATGTGCTGGTGCTATTTCTTGGTGAACAACAGCTAGGTGCAGTGACTGGACGCAGCTTTTCTGAGTCTTATAGTCACGTGGGGTTGCCATGTTTGGCACCGTTGTGCCTGTTCAGAGATCGATACCAAAACCTGTGCTCAAAGTCGTTATGCTAAGCTAGGCTAGCCATGAGAATGTTATTGATCTGCATATCTCTCTCTTGAAAAGAAGCAGAATAAGTGTATTTCCCAAAATGTTGAACTATAATGATGTTCATTAGTTGTCACCCCAGGCATTTTTACTTGTCTTGTATATTTTCTGCTTGTCAACACCGACTCATTACTTTTCTTCTTCCCTCTTTCTAGAGATCGAAAAGGTTCAGAAAGACGAGGGGAAGGAAGAGGAGAAGTTCATCGACGTCGTCATCAACAAGAACATGAAACTGGGCCAGAAAGTTTTGATACCAGTCAAGCAGTTTCCTAAAGTAAGTGCTATAGTACCACCGCCGGAGACTTCTCCAAGAATGTCATGTTCAGATAGAGAATTTTAGATTGTGATATTTATAGATAATGAAGCCAGCTACAGTAGCTCTGGTTCTGATTTAGATTCCTTACAAGAGCCACTTGACACTTTTTTGTTGATGCTATGTTATTAGATGTAACATATCTGGAGGGCGGCGTGCAGGCAGAGCGTTGGCTGACAGAACTGGGGTAGAACTATATTAGGGATGTTACTTCCTGTCTGAAGAGCTGTTTCAGCTTTTTAAATATTACATGTGTAAAGCCTCTTTCACACACAGTTCTCGATAAATTACTGGGGTAACCTTCCGGGCACCGTCTGTGATTTTCACTATTCACACATGCACTGCATTCAGGAACATTTCCGTCTTGCGCCCTTTTCGCACATGCCATGGCAATGTTGGAATAGATGAGGCAAGGGACAGTGCAGCAGTCCGGTAGTGCAACACTTATGGATGCCAACCGCCATAAAACTCAACAGAAGAAGAAGAAGATGGGGCAAGGCAATGGTGTACTGGCCATCTGGCATAGCGGGACAAATCCCGGCGGGACACTGAATGGGTGGGCAGTCCAAAAAGTTTTTACCGGCCGTTCGGCCCGATCTGTCTTTCTACCGGCCCTCTCCGTGTGCCTGGCATTTGAGGTGCGCATGATAGCGTGCTGCGTGCGTGTTCTGGGACTGGGCTCACTGGCCAATCACAAACTTGTGCTTACATCATAGTCTACGCCATAGCCTACTCTGTCGCTACTGTTGCGGCTGTACAGTAAAACGGTGGATAGATTGTTTTGAGCGCCACAGCTCCCTGCAGTTGACTCGTTTCACCATCAGAATTTGTTAGGGCTGCAGTAAATACAGTCCATATTAGGGATGCTAATTTTGAAAAATTTTATTAACCGATAACCGACCCTCATTAACCAATTATTAACCGTTAACCGGCAAGATTGTGCCTCGCATGCAGCAGTTACTTAGCAGCCATGGTGCTGCGTGTAGTGTCGCTGACATACAGCCACTTTCCCAGTAAAAGTCTCCACTGCGTAATGATACTTTGTTTGCCCGGCATAACTTTAGCGGGTGTCCGAAAAACAGTGTGTGTATTTGTGCTACGTTAGCGGCTCTAGCATTGCCGGTGGTTTTGTGCTCGCCGCCGCCACACATACAGTCTGTCAGGGCGACGTAACTTTAACGAGTGGCCGACAGACCGTGTGTGTGTGTGTGTGTGTGGCGGCGGTGAGTGTGAGGTTGTTAGTGGCGTTATAGCTGTGAACGTACAGTAGGTGTAGCAGTGTGCGTACAGTTTATTTGTTGGTGAATAAATGCTACGAAACTACAACTCCTCCGCTCCGCTCAATCGAGCTGAGAGAGACCGGAGCCAACTTCCTGTATCCCGCAACTCCGGCTCCGCCTCTTAAGAATGGCTGTTAAGGTGGACCAGCTTTTCTCCTTAAAGAGACGAGCCGCTCCTCTGAGCAGCTCAGCTTTTTAGTTAATTATTAATATTTCTTTTAACCGTTATAACCGTTAGCATTAATTGGTTAAAATGCTTAATGACGATTAACGGTTAAACGGTTAATTATTAACATCCCTAGTACATATGTTATTACATTAACACCCCCCTCCCCGTAACTGACTGTCATATCTATGTTACATTAGGGCTACGTGTCTAAGTTGGCCAAAAATTACATTTGAATATTCGTTATAAAAAAACACAAAGGTTCTAACTATTGGAATTTCTATTTTTGCATATTGTATCCAACACAGTGCAGCGCAGCTGAACTTTTGTCAGACGCCCAGTTTCTATTCATTCCTATCGCTCGCTTTGAGCGCCGCAATGGAAGAGGAACGGCTGATTCGTGAAGTTGAAATGAGGAGTCATCAATACGATACCTTTTCATTTTTTCACTACAAAAACCTAGATAAGGAGGCAGCTTGCTGGATGGAGAACGCCTGAACATTTCCTACTTGCTGTATTGTGTATATATAAAATGTGTGTTTTCTGTTTGAAAAGTACAAAGGTAGGAAGATAAAAGATGGGTGATACTTGCTAAGTGGTTAAGTCTCCAGTCTGATCTGGAGCTCACAGCTGATAGGTACGTGGTTTGTTTATATGACGTAACGTAACGCTTGCTGTTAGGATGCAGTGTCACTCTCTCTGTGGCTGAGTTCTCTCCATCATTACGGATGTTTTTGAATTAATCCTCGTTCAGCTTGACCTAACGTTACATTTCGTTTTCAATTAATGAATGTGACATGTGGTCCGTTCAGTGTGTGCGAGGCAAACAGCCGCGGTAGGACTGCTTTTTTTCACAATCCAATATTAATTTTCACATTCAAATATCTGTTTTTTGGTACTATTCCAATATATATTTGAATTTAGAATATTCGTTGACAGCCGTAATGTAAATACGTAATCAACCTTCACCGACCCAACAACATCAACGGAGTCTTGTGATTGGTTCACTCGCTCCATGTAAAGGCGTCTTCTGTCAGATGTTACTGCTTTTATTGACGGCATTTTCCCTGACATGTTACAAGGTCTTAAGGTGGGAAAGTGGCGGTGCAGATTTGCCGGAGTATGGATCCCTGCTCCCGTTCACACATGACACCATGCGGGAAATGTTCCTGAACATTTCAGGGATCGACTGCATGTGTGAAAGGGATATAATTCACATACACACACCTCTCTATTACGCTGACCTTGGTCAATGACGCTTTGATGTCTGGGTATATTAATTTGTCAATGAATATTTATGAATATATGATTCAAAGGAATTATCTCACAATGGATTTCATTTTCTTGAGTGTGCAGTGGATTGCTTATGATTTTTTTTTTTTTAGGCACTAGGTCTTTTTCAAGTTCTCAAAGTCTTTTTTTTTCACGAAAATGAATAGCCTGTAGGGCGAGAGAACGACGGCAATGCGGCACATAAGTCACATGTATAGAGTCCTAGACAGTCAGCTTCACGATGACCTCCACATGAAGCCGTTTTGAGCGATAACACTGTTGCCACATTTGAGAGCACTTCAGCCTCGCCCACCACGAGGAGCCTTCACCGGCAGCAGCGTTTATTGGTGCCTCGCGCTCGGTGCATGACAGGGATTTCCCGCTGGGAGCGCGATAGGGAGGCTGGTGTAAAAGTGAGAGGGCCGCTCTTAGACGGGAACATCACTCAAGTTTTCACCTCAGCCCTCCAGGGGGAAGGACAGCGGTAACCTGCAGTATGTGGATAGAGAGGACAGCAGGGAGGGAAACACAGCACAGGAGTCAAACACTGAACCAGTCTGGAGGTGTATTCGGGTTTAGTTTCCCCCAAAACGTGCTTTTTTTGCTCACTAGAATTTTAATGTCCTACACAGTAAAATAATGCTAATATCAGTTCAACATGCAGGGTGTAAAAAATGAATCCACACCCAGCATTTAATTTAACACGTTATGGTACCTTTGAAAACCTAACATAGCTGTGACGAACACATCCTCAGTCAACACTCTTTAATTTGAAATAATTGTCACTGAAAAATCAAAACTTGTGAGCACTGGGAATTTGTCTGGGTGAGAAAGCAGGAAACAATCAGAAAGGAAACAATCACTGATATTATAAAGTAGTGATCTTGGCAAACGCTGTCCCTTCAAAGATGACGTCACACAACTTAGACCAGTTTGATACCAGACTGCTTGTTGTGCTGACTAATTCTGAAATTAGTGCTGCATCTTGCTAGCTAAAGTTTTTTTAGACGCTACACTAGCTTACGTAGCCATTGTTTGATCCACATTTCAGTGACTATTTATCGATAGATGTAGTTTGGACCTGCTTCAGAAATGAAATATAGTCATAAATAAGGCTGTTGAAACAACGCGTAACGTAGACTAAGGGTGTTCTGTACACTTTTTGCCCTTTAGTGCATGCCAACGAGCACTCCTCTGTTGTTTAGAACCAGACAAGCATGTTTGTGTGTTCAATCTCCAGGGGATTATCCATTAGACAGTCTACACTTTGACTGACGTCTTTTGGACCAATAGCTTTTGAGAAAAGTGGGGAAAAGTAACGCCTCCGCATGTGAAGATCATTAACCTTAACGGTGTTCCGTGCAGAGCGCATAACATGATTTCAACGGCGATTAATGAAAATTTCAAAGGTTAAAATATTAATTTGATGTAAATAAACGTAAACTTTATTGACCCTTTATTAATTAACACGGCTGTAGCATCATCATCGCACGCAGGATTACGTACAAACAGCGTCTGCGTCGACGGGCTTGCTGCTGCAGTCCGAATGGTGCGAGCAGTCATTGCGCGCCATTGATGTTAAAAATGCCCATTTCAAAGCATTTATTCAATAAAAAGGTATTATATTTAATAACTTGTGATGGCATAATAATCATTTCATACAGACTACAGTACCATGATAAGCATAAATTATTAAAGTCAAAATGTAAATTTTCGCCGCTCTAATCATCTCACCTCTCAAGCTGCAGTCGGGTCTGGAGCTTCCCCTCCGGGCGCTGTGGGCGCACCTCGCAAACTTATTGAAATCTGAAAGGAACAAATGGCGTGGAGGTCTCTTGCTTATTTGGGAATGAAAGATTGGGAACTGAAGATGACACACACATATACATTTTATTCACGACCTGGAAGTATTTATTCAACCAACAGACATTGTTAGTGTACGTATGAACCGTAAACATTTAAAAAGTTTGAAACCAAATTTAGCCTCTTTAGCCTATTAATACTTTTAACATGGACGAAATGTCTTTGTACCTGCTAATCACTGGATACTAAGCTTAGCGAGTGCTTTTGCATTAACTCTGAGAAAGAGAGCCATTATATCAGCAGGTATTGACATGCACTCTGATGAAGAGCTGACATTCATTTAATGCTGAATCCTGAGGGCTGTGGATGTATGTAGGTAGTGTCATCTGGAGGCTGATCTAAGTCTCCCAGGTTCACAGCTAAACAGATTTGCTTTGACAGCTTTGATAAGTAGAGCCACTAATACGCTGTTTAGAGCTCCAACAAGCCACCGAAGGAAGACAAATTCAATTCGTTCTATCTGACAGGTAGCAATGGCAAGAGTGATCGGTTTGACTTGAATGGGTTTTTCTCCTGAGCTGCGAGCATCACCTTTTGGCTTCTGGCATTGAAGTGGCACAGACATTTTCCAAATAGCCATTTAGCGGCACGTGCGGAGAGGTTAAATCCATCCTCCGCAAACATAGCGTTTTATCAAAATGAAGCGGGCAAGGACGCCACGCAGCAAAGTTCCAGGCCGCTGATCCTCTGTGATAAAACGGAGCTGTTCCTCGGCGATGATTTTTAACACCCAACGCTGATGAATTTTTCCAAAGATATCGGCAAGAGTGATGATATTAGGGAGTGCTGTGTGGTGTAGTTCTGTTGCGTAATGGACATTTCAGTAGTGGAAGCTCTGCAGCAAACAGTCTTCTAGATGCTCTTTTTAGAAAATCCTTGGCTACAGAAATAGAGAGCCCTAAGATTTTAAATCATGATTTAACCAGTATGACACATAATGTCACACCTACTCAGGAACTAAAAATACCCCACCTTTTGAACAAGGATGCACTATCAGCAGCGCTCATCTGTACATTTGCCGGATCTGTGGGCTCCCCCTCTCTCAGAGAGCATCTTTTGGCAGAAAGCACCGCAGGCCATTAGCGAGGCGTAAGGAGTCCCACTGGTTTATTTCCAGTACAGACTGTGGCTTTTCTCTGCGCTGGGAGCGGTGATTTATCCTTCTGCTGTCGTTCCCGTCCTGCTGTCCTCAGCACAATCACTTTGTGCTGGCTCTCTGTGAGCACACCTTTCGCCAGGCTCGCAGTATTACATTCAGCAAATGATGAAAAGATCTCAGATGTGCCACCATCCCCCCTCCTACACCCGCTTCATGTTTAGTCATTAATCATACATCCTTTCTCTTCTTGTGTCCGCTGTCGTTCTAATAATCCAGATGACTTTTTTTGTGAATCAAATTCAGTTTTTGTCATTTCTCCTTTTTTTGTATTTTATTTGTTTTTATTTTTTGTGCAGCTAACACCACAACCTGTCATTAAACGCATCAGCTTTTATTGTGGTGATTATAGACAGCAGCAGCAGCAGCAGCACAATCCTCTCACACAGTTTAATGACATGAACCAGTACAGGAGGAGCCCATAATCCCTCGTGATAACTAAAGCATTAGCAAAACCCCGTAGCATCAATCACAGTAGGAGTCAGGCGGATTTTGATTTCTGATAAACACCAGGGATTACAGTTATGTGTTCAGTAAGACTCGTATATATATTTGGAGGATTGTCCGTATGAGCCTCTGCAAACGCATCGACTGGGCGGTGATGCGTTCAAATGTCCAGATTAAGACTTCTCTCTGACATTTACTGGTATTACTCAAACAAATATGCAGCGGATCCGCATGATCTCTTTTTAAATAGTCAGGAACTTTAAATGGAACAAATACCATTACATCATGTCACTCTATTGTCTATAATACTGGCTGAAGTGGCTCAAGGCAGTGTGCGCTTGTATGAGAACACATAAAAAGTTGTACCCACGACTGGATAAACAAATTATCCAGGTAGCAATTATGTTTCCCTTCAAAACACAAGTAGTGAGTAATATATAAATGTATATCATAGAATTTCTAGGAGACAGACCTCAAGCAATACAGTTGTAACCCCCCCGATTAAGGCCCTTACCATGGTAGCTAGTTGAAATTGTGCTTTAGTTGTGCCTTTTACCATATACTCTCAAACTAAATCACAATAAATCAAATTGACACAAATTGCACAATCGGGGCTTGTGGGGGCCCTTTGGGGATTTGAAGCCCTGGGGCAGTTGCCCACTTTGCTCAGTCGGTAATCCAGACCATCAAGTTTCTAGCAGTAGTAATGTCCAACCCAATCTCACGGGAAGGCGTATGAATAGCGCAATATCACAAGGACATTCTGTGTGTCATGAGGATGCATTTGCATGTCATTTGTACGTCAAGCAACAAAACTATGGTAACGTCCGCAGACTTAGTTAGATTCGGGAAAAACGTCATGGTCGGGCTTAAAATAAGTATGTAAACTAAGTAATATATATGCAGAAACAACGTAATATAAGTACGTAAAACACGTCTCTAACGTTACTTAAAAACATGCTACAAACGTCACTAACGTAACTTATAAAAACAAAACACTGCTTTTGAACACCGCTCTCCTGGTTGAAAGTCCTATGTGTGTTGGACCTGTTGGAGAGACAACAGGAAATGAGGGAAAGAGAGATGTAACCATAGAAACTGTCAAAGTTAACGCGATAATAATGCATTAATGCAACTTTTTAGGTTGTAGCGGGCTCAGTTTTAAAGCTAGAGTGACGATCCTGGCATCTTATGAAACTAGAAAAACCTAAAGAATCCATCGGTACCAACCATGTCATACTAGCTTGTCAGGAAGGAGTTTACATAACGCTCCAAACTTACGCTAAATTTTTGGCCATTTTCGAAGGGGTCCCTTGACCTCTGACCTCCAGATATGTGAATGAAAATGGGTTCTATGGGTACCCACTAGTCTCCCCTTTACAGACATGCTCACTTTATGATAATCACATGCAGTTGGGGGCAAGTCATAGTCAAGTCAGCACACTGACACACTGACAGCTGTTGTTGCCTGTTGGGCTGCAGTTTGCAATGTTATGATTTGAGCATATTTTTATATTTATGTATGCTAAATGCAGTACCTGTGAGGGTTTCTGGACAATATTTGTCATTGTTTTGTGTTGTTAATTGATTTACAATAATGAATATGTACATACATTTGCATAAAGCAAGCATGTTTTTTAGGGCATTTTTTGTCTTTATTTGACAGAGATAGTGGTAGTAATGAAAGGGGGGGAGAGAGAGGGGACGACATGCAGCAAAGGGCCACGGGTCGGATTTGAACCCTGGGAGAAGTAAAACTGATGTGGCAGGGGAGATCAAGAAGTCATGGGTTTATATAGTCGACCTCCCACCAAATTAGAATTAAAAAAGACAATTTAAGAACATGAATTAATAGAAAATAAACACTTTGCCAATGAACGTCACATCTTTACGTTTCGTTTGCCTTTAATTAATTTTTGTTTGGAATGGCAGAATGATTAAATTAGAACCACAGGACATTTGTTGTATTAACGCACATTGTTTACAACATCTGACATTCAATCATACAAATCTTGAAATTAATTAAATTTTTAATTAACATTAAGTTTTCAAATTATGTCAGAGTTTCTTCAGGTGACCTGGTAAGTACAGAGTAACGATGCAACGTACTGTTTCACAGTCTAATCTTTCCATTACTGCTCCTTTATGCCTGATGTGTGCACAGTTGATATGGCTCCTATATACACTATGATACTGAAAGCAACACAGTCACGCTTTGTTCTTGATAAGAAAACCAGCTTTTCTCCTTGTTCAAGCATATTTATCCATCAGTGTAGAACACTGTTGGTAGACCGAGCCGAGGACTGAGATATCCATTCAAACATCCCGGACGCCGTGTGCGAAACACAACCTGTCAGAAGGATGGAGCGGGTGCACAAAAGCTGTAGTAACGCGCCGGCGAGATGTCGGCTGTGTGATCTGGCCCTGCAAATCATTGTTCAAGAGACGCCACAGCTCAGTGATCAAGGCTCTATCCAGGTGGAAATGATGGATGCGCAGGACATCGGTTAAACTCAGCACATTTAAAACATTTCCTGACAACCTCTGTTCGCCCCGGCGCTGGCGCTGTCTCCTTTGATGATCCTTTTGTAAATTTGAATACATCAGACGCAGGACTTGTTTGCTTAGATAACTTTAAATTGAATTTTTCCTGACCCAACAATTTGTGTCCTACTCAATACACATGCAGTTAATTAGTGTGCACATTTCTGTGGCGGTATTGCAATGTTTCAGGTGGCGTACCCAAGTTCTCATCAAAGTCCACACACTCTAACATGAAGGCGGACATGTCTTACATATTCATCACTCCAAGGTTATAACTTTGCAGGAGGCCACTTTGAGTGCAGGGTTGGAATTAGCACAGTGGGGCATGGTATTTACGATGAGACAGGGGCTGAATAGGGCGCTGTATGATCACACCCAGCCACAGGACTTGGGGTAATTATAAAAAGTTGAAGGAACATACAGTAGCTGAGAGCAGCTGGAGTTCAGGCCGGCCAGGATAAAAAACCCAACAGTCACTTACTGCATTAGAGCGAATCACTGCAGCTCGCCTCTCAAATCCCTCACCCAGGAATTGGCAGGAGCCTCCTAATAAGCACTTGCTTTCTGAACAAAAGGCAGGAGAGATATAGGTGAGGTGCAGAACCAAACTGGCTGTTTTTTTTGTTTTTTTTTACCTCCTGCTAGCTAATTGATGACCTAGATAGTTGAGGGAGACAGCTGTATAACTCACTGGTAAAGGAAAACATGGCGAGGGGGGAGAAAAGCATCGCTCTCCTTTTGTCTCCCTGACCATCTCCGGCTGCTGGTGGAATTGTGTTTAGCCCGTGTACGGCTCGTATGACTTTGATGGGTGTCTACGCACAACGTACCCCGACACAGTAATGCATAACATTTGGGTTTTTATGGCTAAAAAAGCGGTGACCTTGTGAAGTAATCTAAGCCGGGGAGCCTTTGATAGACGGAGACGCGCCAGAGGCGGTCAAGTTCAATGTTAGCTCAAACATGCACATTATGATAATGTTGCACATTGGAAATTCATATTCAAACATTCAGGAACATGCACTTCAACAGACTCAGGAAATGTTTGAGCAGATATCAGTAAAGTAGAGTTCTGAATTCAAGAAAAAAATACATTATATTTTATCATAAATTGTCACATTTACAGGGACATTAGTGCATGGTGTTTCCTTCTTCACGTTGACTTATTTCTGATTTGTTTGAGCCAATCATATAACAACCTGACCAGTTTAGGACTCTGCTTACTGGACTGAACTTTGAGGCTAATTAGTTGCTTGAACTACTGGTTAGATGCTATTGATTGTTGTATCTGTCCTCAGTTTAAAGGGGCACTCCAATTTTACATTTACAAGTCAGTTTACTAGTCATGGGGAGTTGTACACTGCCTGTAAATAACAGCAGTATAATGTGTTCTGTAGCTCTGGAGGGAGATTTATCAAGTCTGAGAAAAGTCTGACATCACATACAGTAGGTAACTGTTGCATTATGGGAAGTATGGATGCAAAACCGAACTGTAAAAACGAACTGCTCAATGACGTACAAACCGAACTGTGGGCTTGTTGAACCGTTGCACCATTGTTAAAACAGGCCTGCCTAATTACCTCCGCCAAGGCCGAAGGCCTAGGAAGGAGGTTATGTTTACACTGGCGTTGGTTTGTTGGTTTGTTGGTTTGTTGGTTTGTTGGTTTGTTGGTTTGTCCGTTTGGATGATTACTCCAAGAGTCTGTGATGGATTTGAATGAATTTCTTTGGAGGGGTGGGGTGTGGCACAATGAACAATCCATTAGTTTTTTGTGGCGATCCGAATCATGATCCGGCTTCGGGAATTTTTTTTAATAACTCCGCTCAGCCTGTGCATTAACACCACAGGCTTTAAGACATGCGCAGTGTAACTGATGACGCGTTCATGACGCATCACACTGCCTCTTTCCTTCTGCCTGCAGAGAGAGAGCGGGGGGTGGAAGGAGGGGCGGGACACCTGTAGATTCTGCATTTTTTCACATTAAACTCTTTGAAATTACAGTTGAGTTCGACCAAAGCACACTTGGTGATTGTTGGAAAGATTAACGAAGACAGTTTAGGTGACTTTTATTTCTGTCCAGTTTGAATGAACTGTTTTACGATGCTCCGCTACGTACAGCTGTTCTCAACATAAAGAAAAGTACACGTGGATGATGGCGCAAGCTGAACGGAGAGGTCTGTGCTCTCCGAGTGCCATTCTAGTTATGTGATGAGGTGCCAGAGACATAGAAGAGGCAGTTTTCTGAACATAGGCCTACCTGACCATTAAGTAGCCTTCCTTATTTCATGTATAAAATCAGTGTTATGGCTTCATATAATATAGAAATATCATTCATTACCATCACTCAATCTATCTATTTATATATTTTGAAATTCAAACACATAGAAATGGTCGCTTTTACCCTTTTGTCAGTGACCCTTTAATACTATGGGATGGGACTGTGACAATTTAATAAAAATTTTGATATAAGTGAATTAAAGGAATACTTTGACCTTAAAACGACCATTTCTATATCAATCACTCACCGTGTGTTACCTTGAATTCCTAAGAAAACTTCTCGCATGTCTCCACGGTGAACAAAGAATCCAAAAACGGAATAAATCCTTGGTGAATTAATGTAAGTGGGGGGCTGCGTTTAACAACAGCAAAACTATATCAAAACATCTGTTTGCAAACTCACACACAACTCATGCAGTATAATCCAAGTCTCATTTATCCAGTCATATGCTCACTACTTCCCAAACACGTGCATCTTTGACAAAAACTTTACTGTTTAAAACACTTCGGACTTGTCTGGACTCCGACAGACTCGCAGCATGCAAGCGTGGGACTGTAGTGTTTTAAATAGTACGATTTTGGTGAAAATCCATGTGTTTTGATATAGACTTTTTGTTTTGATAGAGTTTTGCTGTTTTTAAACGCGGCCCACATTTACTTCAATTCATCAACACTTTTTTCAATTCACGGTAACATGCAGTGAGTAATTGATATACAAATGGTCATTTTAAGGTCTGATTGCATGTTGTTCCACATTTCACTCTCTTTGCTTCCCGTCATGTCTCTACGGTCATAAAAAAGTCTGCCCAAAAATATATGTATTTTGGTTGCAGATTTCTAGGTAATGTGATGAATTAGACTTAATGCATGCCCTACACTATTAATTGTTATACTGTACAAGGGCATCATTTCCACTGGGAGTTGTCTCCTCCCCATCCCCCACCCCAACTCAGTTTGATTTAATCAGTAAAGAAAGCTGCCAAATTTTCAGAGAAGAGAAGAGAAGAGTTGATCACCTTTAGTTGTTGCCATGGACTCCTGGTAATTAAGTTTTAGGAACAGCAAAGTTTTTTTTGGCTTGCATACCACCTCTCAGACAACAAACAGGTTCAGACTTCCCTACCTTATTAGTGGAGGTTGTTGGGGCTGACTGCAGGCATTCATGCTTTTATTACCAGTTTATAGTCTCCTAAAAATCCACTAGAATTAAAGCAATAAATATGTTTATTCATATGGCTTATTTTCATTGCATATTTTATTCTTATTCTAATTCTTTGTTCTCAACATATTTTCTTCATTGTCTATTTTATTTGACTGTTACACGTGGGAGCCTGAAGAACTTCGCTGTCTCATTACTGTCTACACTGCACTGAAATATGTGACAATAAAAACCTAAAGGGCACTACCCTTTGTTGGAAAGATGAAAAACAGCATTATTAACCTTAATCCTACCGACCGGGGTTTCCCCGCGGACCCCAGATGTATACTTTCTGTCATATCTCACGTGTTTTATCATTTCATTTTTTTCAGGACTTTGTCAATCAATTGGTTTCTAATGATTTCATATCATTGTTATCAGTTTCTGTTTTAATTATTACTTTTTAGAGAAATACCAATGTATTGGTGTCCTGGGGGACACAATTAAAATGTTCCATCTATTAAAACTGCATAGGTGGAAATTGGGTGCTTTTGACTGGGGTAGTCAAAAGCACCCAATTTCCACCTATGCAGTTTTAATAGATGGAACATTTTTTTGAGTTCATGTTTGCCACGAGTCCTAATTTAAAGTATCACAGGGGGGTAGGGGTCATTTTGAAGGAGACAAGGAGACAGATGCAGCAGACACAGTTTTCCTCATGTGCTCTGTCTATTTTCGTTTTACACAATATGCAAATTAACTGTAGCTTTCCTAAGATAATAATAATAATTTGTTTTTCTTCAGGTTGCATTTGTTACATAAATAATAGTTTAATAGTTTTGAGAAGAAATGAGTTAACATTTTATTGTGATGGTTGTTTCTTACAGTATTCTTGCAATCCTTGTATGTTAAATAGGTTGGATGAAGGTTGATCATATAAACGATAAATAACATGATACATAAGCGCCATGTCTTTATTACACTAAAGGTGATTATAGGATTAGTGCAACAATAATACATCAATTTGCATAATGTTTCAATGTCTCCGTTATTACAGAAATTACAGTAACCAATTCCATTCAATTTTGTAATTTGCAAGATTGATATAAATATATATATAAATGCAGGAAATAACATCCCTTTTTTCTGATTGAAGAACCTCTGACTTCATCGTGTCCTCCCCACTTCTCAAACAAAACTTTTCACGGTGCATACTTCTGAATTGAATACTAATTGTATGCTAAGATTTTCGGACAATCGCCGAGCATCTTCATGCAATATGAAAACCATAAAAGGTGACACGGTGAACCTGGGATAAGACATCTCAGAGATGCTTCCATACTGATCCTATCGAGACACGGCAGGAAAAAAATCTGCTGATAAGTTTTCATTAGCTTCAGCCGCTGCTTGAGCACAAGACATGTCTTTGCTCTTTATCTCAAACACACAGATTCTGACTGATCCGCGCTCTCGCTCTCTGTTGCAGTTTAACTTTGTCGGCAAACTCCTCGGGCCACGCGGGAACTCGTTAAAGAGACTACAGGAGGACACTCTCACAAAGATGTCAATTCTCGGAAAAGGATCCATGAGAGACAAAGAAAAGGTAACACTCCAGTCTGTTATTTCATTCTTTCCTGCTCTCCTTGCTCCTTTCACTCTTTTTTTCCTTCAAATCATTTAATCTTGGTCTGCAGCGGTAAGTCTTTCAGGTGGTTTGAAGTGAAGGTTGCACCTCTAAAGTTAAGAAAGAGACATTTTAATGTAAGAGGTCCAATGAAAATCCAGACAAAATTTAAATTTTTCTGACAAACCAATGCATTGACATGAGGTGACGTTGTTCTCTTGTTCCAGTTTTCCTCAAAGTTCAACAATGTTTTAAATAGGGCTGTGACTCGATTAAAATAGTTAATCGCGATTAATCACAAATTAATTGCACGCTTTTCATCTATTCAAAATTAACCTTAAAGGGAGATTTGTCAAGTATTTAATACTCTTATTAACATAAGAGTGTGCAACTATGCTGCTTTATGTAAATAAATGTATATATGTTTTATTGGAATCAATTAACAACACTAAACAATGACAGATATTGTCCAGAAACCCTCACAGGTACTGCGTTTAGCATAAATAATATGCTCAAATCATAACATGGTAAACTCAAATCCAACAGGCAACAACAGCAGTGTGCTGACTTGACTATGACTTGCCCCAAACTGCATGTGATTATCATAAAATGGGCATGTCTGTAAAGGGGAGTCTCATGGGTACCCATAGAACCCATTTTCAGGTCAAGGGACCCCTTTGAAAATGGCCATGCCAGTTTGTTCTCACCAAAATTTACCATAAGTTTGGAGCGTTATTTAACCTCCTTCTCGACAGGCTAATATGACATGGTTGGTATCAGTGGATTTTTTGGGTGTTGTCGTTTCATATGATACCAGTATCTTCACTCTAGCTTTAAAATTGAGCCCGCTACAACCTAAAAATCGCAAGCTGCAGTAATGCGTTAAAGAAATTGGTGGTGTTAAAACGAATTTGCGTTAACGTGTTATTATCGCGTTAACTTTGACAGCCCTAGTTTTAAAGTTTAGATAACAGAGAAGCTTCATCAGATATGAGCTTCTTCATTTATCAATCATGAAAACAGTTAAAACTGAATTGGATTAATCTTCCCCTTATTTTCTCCAAAAAAATTGTAAATTGTTTGGTCGATAAATATAGTGAAAAATGACAATAAAATGTCTTGATTTGTCCAATCAGCAGTCTAAAACCCAAAGATATTCAGTTTACTATCATAGAAAATGAAGGTATCAAGAAAATGTTCACATATTAAAGGCGAAAACTTGTGATTCCTTTTTTTATCATTTTTGTTTAACAAATTAAATAATCAAATCATTTTTTAGCTCTAACATTTATGTTTTAACATAATACAAAAAGAACATTAACATAATTTGATTTTTAAATGTAATTTTCAAAAACAACCATGATGTTTGTCCTGTAGTTGATATGATTTAGATAATTAGAAATTCAACTGTTTCAAAACATTTCATCTTAAACTTACTTACTCTTAAAAATATTATCACATGGATCAAATAATTATAATTATTTAGTTGGTTTTTTTTTCTCTTCACTTTAATCCTAAACTCAATGTTTGTTTGTCTCATTCTAAATCAGATGTGAGCAGATCACCCCAGGAACCCCGACTACATTTGATTGACAGCTCATGGGTCACATACAGTTTTGAAAAACAGCTTCAACTTGAAAACACATTTCAAAAGTTTATGGAAATGTGAATGATCTTGGGGATCACCAAACGCGCCTGACATATTTCAAAGCCTGTTCTCTCATAGTAAACAAAATACAGAGTCACATCAAGTGCAGGCTGCACACAGGACAACACTATATCTACATCTATGGTTTTGTTTTCATACGAGCTCCGTCACAAGATAATGAACATGCATCTTCAATGATTTGAACATAAATTGAAACTTTGTGGTAAAAATAGGATGGATTTTATGAAAAGACTGAAACTTGAAATTTCCAACACAATCCAGTTTAACGACTTCTATCATCCATGATCATGTCGGTACCAGAGGGCAACTCTGAAAAGTGAAGCCAATGCAGAAGTGCATTAAACTTGCATTCTTTCTAACAGCCAGCAGGGGGCGACTCCTCTGGTTGCAAAAAGAAGTACGAATGTTCAATACAGCATGATGTTCATTTAGTAAATTATGGTCCTGTTTAGAGTCAAATAGACCATAAAGCAGGATATGCTTAAGGATGTGGCTACATTGTGACTGACAGGTCGCTACTAGGGATGTAAATAATTAACCGTTAACCGTCATTAGGCATTTTAACCGTTTAACGCTATCGGTTAAACGGTTAAAAGAAATGTTAATAATTAACTAAAACGCTGAGAAAAACACAGAGGAGCGGCTCGTCTCTTCAAGGAGAAAAGCTGGTCCACCTTAAGAGCCTACCTTAAGAGGCGGAGCCGGAGTTGCAAGATACAGGAAGTTGGCTACAGTCTATGGCTTGCTTGAGCGGAGCGAGTTGTAGCCTCGTAGCATTTATACACCGACAAATAAACTGTACACACGCTGTCTGCTACACCTACGTTCACAGCTGTAACACCGCCGATAAACCCACATTCACCGCTGCCGCCACACGGTCTGTCGGACACTCGTAAAAGTTACGCCGCAATGACAGAGCGGCGGCGAGCACGAAGCTACCAGCAGAGCTACAGCTGCTAACGTAGCACAAAAACACTCACTCTTTGTGGGACCATCGCTATCATTAATCTGGGCAGACAGAGTATCGTTACACCGGACAGACACAGAAAAATCTGCTAAACTAAACTAAACGTGCGGTGGAGACTTTTACTGGGAACGTGGCTGCCTGTCCGCGACACTTCACGCAGCATCGTGGGTGCTAGGTTAACTATCCTGACGGTGAACTGGGGACCTCAGTTGTCTGTTGTACTCATACACTTCAGCTGCACGCGAGGCACTAATCTTGTCGGTTAACGGTTAATAATCGGTTAACAAGGGTCGGTTATCGGTTAAGAATGTTTTTCAAAATTAGCATCCCTAGTCGCTACCACGGCGTTGTCTGGTCTTGGAGTGTCCCTGTTTTCATCTTACAACTTTAACACTTTCAAAGTGTGTTTTCACTTCATGAAAGTAAATTGTAACATTTTGGTCGCCCCAAAATGTCTTAGTCAGCGTTCAGTTGTACTTATCTCCGCTCTCTTGTGTCCCGTCTGGTTGCAAAAACCAACATGGCGTCTGCCAAAATGGTGAAATCAAGGCTTCAGAGTGGCAGTCCACAAAACAATAGGTGACGTCACGGTGACTACTTCCACTTCTTATAGACAGTCTACGGTCAGTACATAAAGAGAGGATATAAATGTCGCTTTAGCAGCAGAATTGATTGCAGACTGGACTGGTTAACAGGGAATAAATCACCTTCACTTGGCTCGTGTGCATCTTTCCCTCTGTTTGTCGGCGGTGATTTGTTGGTGGCGATGATTCTCGCCATCATACAGCACATTCCCTTTTGATTACTGTGATCAATAGTCTCTGATGGCCGACTCCTCTGGAGTACCTGGAGAAAAGATCTGTCATGGAGATGTGCTGACCTCGGCAGCCCTTAACTGTCTGCGCAAACCCACCGCGGGATTTATGACTGACAGCTTTCTGTCGGGGATGCTCCGTTGCGGCGCCGCTTCCTCTTTTTTAGGGGGAGGAAGAGGGATACACCTTCGCTACAAAACCACTACTTTATCTTCAGCCGGTTGCTGACTCTCTGTTTTCAGCTGCGCAGCATGTGTCATTAGAGTTTTCAGCACTTGAAATTCCTCGTGTAGGTCACGGAGCTGGTCCACTGCAGAGCAAAAAAAAAGACTTTTTCAAGTCAAGTTGAAACAAAGCTGCCTCGCCATTATGGAGGCACCATGTGAGGCACTGCCTTTAAGGACATGTTTCTATTTATGTCGATAAAATACATACTGTACTGCCCTCCTGGGGTGCATCTGACTGACAGGGAAGGAAATAATGTTCGGTTTTCACCCAGCAGAAGACATTAGATGGACTTATAATTGTATTTCTACATTCTCTTTAAAGCTTTTACGTGTGTCGGCAAAGAGCAGGGATAATTGCTCAGATACTTGATGTTGCAGGACCTTGATCTTGTGTTGACAAGAACGGGAGGGCAGAGAGGTTGAAAGGCACCAAGCTGTCGGAGTCAGAGCCTCCCCGCCTGGTTACGGCACCGCGGTCGTCCTGCCGCTGTCAGAGCAGGATGATGTAAAGGCATCCGTGTTTCCGCGCCCCCTTCTCGTTAGCGCCGTGATTAACTCATCCATTTCCCTCCCCGGGACTTGTTCTCCCGCTTTCATTTTCCCGATAGACAAAACAATCGCTTTGTTTCACTTTTGCTAAGTCCTGCATCGGGCTTAATTGCGAGCTGGAATGCCTTCATTGTCTGAAAGGACTGCTCTGTATGTGTAAGTACTGTACTGTCCATTATAATGTGAAGATCAAGGAATGATATAATTGAAATCACATTAAGGAGCCTATAAATTATGGGAGATAAAGTTCAGGGTGGCAGTGCTTGGCAACAAATTACACTTTTTAATGTACTTACCAGTTTCGAGGCTTACTAAGTCAATCTATTGTGATCCGATGCTGCTGATTGTACAGTAGCTGTTCAATCTATTGTTTTTTTTTGCCGCATTGTTTTATTCTTTTGTCATTGTCAGTGTTTTAATTCCTTCCATTGCTCCATCCCTTCACCTTTTGCAAACTCAAGCATTCTGGTGGGGGAGCCCTCTTTTTCTTTTCTCTCTGGATTTTATTTTTGTCTTCCCTGAAGGTGTTGGTGGCGTTTGGTAGATTTGCCACAGTCTTGTACTGTAGGTTATGTACGATTTTATGACTTTCTGTGTGCTATCTTGTATGTTCTTCTTCCTGACATCAAACATCCTGTGATACACAGTCAGCAATGTCAGGTTCTGAAAAGTGAAGCCAATGTGGAAATTAGGGATGCTCATTTTGAAAAAAATTCTTAACTGATAACAGACCCTCGTTAACCGATTATTAACCGTTAACTGACAAGATTAGTGCCTCGCATGCAGCGGTGTACCAGCTGCAGGAGCACAACAGATATTCGCTGACTGCGTGTAGTGTCGCGGACATGCAGCCACTTTCCCAGTAAAAGTCTCCACCGCACATTTAGTTTAGTTTAGCAGGTTGTCAGCTGTGTGTCTGCCCGGCGTGAAGATACTTTGTCTGCCCGGCATAACTTTAGCGGGTGTCCAACAAACAGTGTGTGTATTTGTGCTACGTTAACAGCTCTAGCATTGCCGGAGGCTTCGTGCTCGCCGCCGCACACGTAGTCTACGTAACTTTAGCGAGTTTCCAACAGGCCGTGTGTATGTGGCGGCGGTGAGTGTGAGGTTGTTGGTGGCGTTATAGCTGTGAACGTAGGTGTAGCAGTGTGTGTACAGTTTTTTTTGTCGGTGATTAAAGGCTACGAAACTACACCTCCTCCGCTCCGCTAAAGCGAGCGGCCTCTGGAGAGACCGGAGCCAATAGCGTTAATCGGTTAAAATGCTTAATGTCGGTTAACGGTTAAACGGTTAATTCTTGACATCCCTAGTGGAAATGTCTTAAACTTGCATTCTTTCTAATAGCCAGCAGGGGGCGACTCCTCTAGTTGCAAAAAGAAGTCTGATTGTATAGAAGTCTATGAGAAAATGAGCCTACTTTTCACTTGATTTATTACCTCAGTAAACATTGTAAACATGAGTTTATGGTCTCAATCGCTAGTTTCAAGTCTTCTTCAATACAGAATGATGTTCATTTATTAAATTATGGTCCCATTTAGAGTCAAATAGACCATAAAGCAGGGTATGCTTTAGGGCGTGGCTACCTTGTGATTGACAGGTCGCTACCCCAGATTTGTCCGGTCTGGGAGTTGTTGAGAGATGGCGACGGCAAAAATGCCGAACTCGAGGCTTCAAAAAGGCAGTCCACAAACCAATGGGTGACGTCACAGTGACTACGTCCTCTCGTTACACACAGTCTACGGTGATACACAGCAAGTGATGCATGTGTGGTTTATTTGGATAACTGTGTGTAAGTAGATGTGTAGGCATCAATGGCTCGATCACCTTTTTGGCTTCAGCTGGCCGTTGAATGAAGAGCAGTGATTGGTCAGTATATTCGAGGAATATAGAGGTGGGATAGCTGAGCTGAGGGGAGGAGAGTGGAGATATAAACTGCTCCCAGTCCATTCAGTGCTTTAAAAAACAATTAAAAAAATCTTTAAATCTTTAAATAAATTCTATAAAGAGTATTCACAGAATAATAGAATTTGTCCCATTTTCCAGCGTCTGTCCTTAATTTTATTTGAATGCGAATGCTCCGAGCTTGACGTTAAGCTAAGCTCCGTCTGCAGGATCGCCTGCGTCCAGAGCGTTGTGGCCTTCAGTTTCCAGGGTGAACGGCTTTTCATAAGTAGATTTACAGAGGGAAAAAAAGTAAACAGGACGAAGATGCTGCCAGTAGATATGAGAAACAGACAGCTGTAATCTCCCGCCGTGGGCTGCTGAGCTGCTATAGGACTGCTGGATCACCGATGCTTCTTATCAGCACTGAATGGGGGAGGGGTCGCCATGTATCAAAACTGATATCATATCTACAATATCACATGCAGATGATGTGGTCACACATACAGATCGGTTTCAGACCAAATGTGAGTATAACATTGACACTATATGGACCCTGTATAGATGGAAAGATGAAGTAAAAGAACAAATACTTTTTTTCCTCAGATGTCACATGCTGACATTAGACTGGGTCGCTGGCGGATGATAGTTAAAGCACACGATAATGATTGTTTTTCATATCTTTTTTTTTGCAAATATACCAAGGAACACATGAAAGGGAAAGGAGAGACACATCTGCAAGCAGTCGTCTCTTTCTAACACCCTGCTTACACTCCCAGCTCGACACCGGCAGCTCCGTCAGCGCTGGCGCTATGCGCAAAGGAGCCCTCTGCTCGTAAAGCACAGATTTATGGGGGGAATTAACATATCATTAACATACCACAGGCACTCTTAAAAGAAGGTTATTTATAATTAGGTGACATCAGAGACGCTGGCTTGCATGGCGCTGGAGAGGGAGAAGGGGGAAGAGGAAGTTGCCGCCATTGGAAAGGCCCCGGAGAAGACTTTTTTTCTTTTTTTTTTGTTGAAAAGGAGAAACTGGGACGCCAAACCTGTTGTTTCCTTTGTGTAATGTGGTGGGAGACATTTGGGGGTTTTGCTGTCCTATTTCTCGCCATCAATAACATCGCACTGGCCTGCTTCTGTCGGGTCTGAATGGCCTGTGCAACCCCTCACTGTTTACATGGAATATTTTTTTCTGTTGCAGTCTAAATGAACTGTGCTTCTGCAGTGGCGGAGAGGAGAGAGTTACATCTGCTCTACTTTCAGTGGTTTGAGTGTACAGCAAACAGATACATGCTCCTTTAGCATGTACCCACACCTGTTTAAAGTTAAAAAATCTGTTACTTTCTACATGTTGACGGCTTCTGTGGTGGCGACAGGTGATTGGATTGATGTTGGTACTCTAGCAAAGATGGCAGAGTTGTTGTCAGCCACTGAATAACTTGATATTTACTCCAGCTAGTGAAGAGAGATACTACTGAGTTTATGTTGGTGAGTGGAATGTATGAAAATAAAGATGCCATATGAAATGCAAGTCTGGTGCAGCAGTTGTTTTGAACAGACTTTACCGGCAGTGTCGGCCAAAACACGTCTGACCTGCCAAGCTGATCGAACATCTTACGATCCACATCACGTTTTGGGAAACTCCACCATGATGGTAAATGGACTTAAATTTATATAGCGCTTCTCTAGTCTTCCAACCACTCAAACGCTTTACACTACATGTCAGCACTCACCCATTCACACACACATACACTGATGGCAAAGGCTGCTAAGGTGCCAACTTTGCCCATCAGGATCTAATCTAAATCCTTCGGAAGCAATTTGGGGTTAAGTGTCTTGCTCAAGGACATATATATGTGACCCGGATCAGCCGGGGATCGAACCACCGACCTTCCGATTGGTGGACAACCTGCTCTACCTTCTGAGCCACAGCTGCCATGATCAAGACAGTATTTCGAAACATGGACACCATGGATCAGCTCTAGATGGATGGATGTAGGAAACGTAATGTCATCTGTCCAAATTACATTTTCTGCCATGCCAGCAGTGTGGCTCCATGTTGCTCAGTCAGTTCACCACTTTGGTCCAGACTGAAATAACTTTGCAACTGCTGGATAGGTTGTCATGAAACTTTTTTTTTTCTTAGACATGTCTCCAAAGGATTTAACAACTTTTCAAACTTGACTTTTTCCTTGAGCATGCCCTTGAGGCAATGATAGACGCTAATATTTTCAAGCACTTTCCCCACGGGCCACCAAGCCCATAATTTTGGTGCCCAAAGTGCATTTTTTGGTGGTTTAAAATGTAAACATATTAAAAAACAATACAGAAAAGGCAATTTAACACAATTTAACTGAGCCTTCCTTAACTGTGACATTAATAGAATCTCCTTCAAAATGTATTTATTCAAGTTTCTTGCCAAAAACTACATTTATGAGATTATATTTGAACATATCATGGTAGCATTGTAATTTTTTTACCTTCGCTCAATACTCAGTTTTACTAAATAGAGCTGGAACGCAAAATGTATCTCAATGGAACTTACGTTAACGTTAGCTGTTTAGCCAATCCGGACTGTGCTGCCCACCGGCTGCTAACAGCTAACATTAAGGAATTGGCGAAGGGGCAACAACCCAATAGAAAACAATGCAATCAAACTGGTTTTGTCGCTGACGTTCGCTCGCGTCGCATTCAGTTAGGACACCGTAACTTTTTGTGGCCACAGGCCATTGGGCCATGGTTAATTTCAAACCCTGCCTACCGCCCAGAAATAGTGAGTCGATTGCTGTGGTCTCTGTCCACTTAATTTCCCAGGAAACACCTGCCAGTTAGTTAAAGGGTGTCCAATATTTTTATGTCTTTTTCTTTAGACTTTCTGTTGATAAAGATCCCTGTTTTTTTTTACTGTTGTAAATAATCAAATAAGTCATTTGCTAAAGTCATTTAACCTATCAAATTACACCAAACTAAGCAACAGATAATGGACCACCAACTTATTTAGGTTATCTCAAGACAACTTTCAACAAGCCCCTCACTATTTTACTGAACTCTTGTATAAGTATATTATATATCTTGTATTGTATACTCAATATAAACATCTCTTTTACCACAAATGGTAACTCTTTTTCTCACAGAGATGAGATAAAATGATCAAGTGCCTGAGAGCACGTACTTTATGTGTACATTTGTTACGAAGACAGGCAGCTGTGTGAGGACAAAAGCAATCGGTTAAATGTGACAGCCGCAGTAGAAAAGATTGCAGGGATTGCCTGTTTGCAAACATATGACTCTCCAAGAACCCACATAAATATTTTCCTGTCTGTCTTTTTGCAACTCTCCAGCATCAAACCTCATTATGTAAAAGTTATGGAAAAACTCCCTGCAGTAAATCCGTGCCGAAATAGAGGAAAAAAAACAAGATAAATGTTGCTGACTGTGACAGCTAACTCATTCCCTCGACAGGATATATGATACCAAACTGTTCTTTTTTTTTGTACCATCAGGAAGAAGAGCTACGGCAGAGCGGCGAGGCCAAATATCACCACCTGAACGAAGACCTGCACGTCCTCATCGAGGTGTTCGCCCCGCCGGCTGAGGCCTACGCCAGGATGGGTCACGCCCTGGAGGAGATCAAGAAGTTTCTCATACCAGTATGTTCCCTTTTTTTCCACACATACACACACTTTCTCCTCCTGAATCTCCTCTCAGCTGCTTTTTCTGCGACTCATTTTCAGCCTGTGCACAGCGAAGTGAGCGCAGCAGAGACAACCTCGCTCGCACTCTTACTTGCACTGTAATCCTGTCAGGGCCGTCGGAGTGTGTGCATGGAAAGCGTCTGATGATGTGTGATCCAGAGTGTGGAAGTCGTGGGTACAACAGGAATAAAAGAGCGCAGGAGGGGATCTCTGCGCGGGCCAAACTCTCCTTGGCAGCTGCATGCAGCATGGAGCTTATTTACTCTCCCTCCATTCATTATGGATGATCTCTCCAATGCTCAGAGCTATGATGATTTACATCTCGCCATTAATTATCAGCAGACCCCTCCCCCACCTCCATCCGTGTTGCCTCTTACAATAAATCACATTTATTGATAGAGCAGACACATGGCAATCATTTCAATCGTTTCGTGATTATATTTCCGTGTTTTGTGTTTTAATTTAGTGGCAAGAAACAACTGTGCGAGAAGATAAAGGCAAACGGGGTCCCGATGATTTATCAGCGGCAGATCTAAAATGTTTTGCTGCCTCAGGAGCAGCGGTCACGGCAGTACTGTAAAGTACATTAATTAGATATTCCCGGGGCTGTAGCCCTGGAGATAAAGGACGGAATTTAATACAGTGTAATTGAAAGCGAGTCTATTGCTGTCTGTGTTTGTGTGTGCGTGTGTGTTTGAACACGCTGCCTCTCTGTGTGCAGGATTACAATGATGAGATCAGACAGGCCCAGCTGCAGGAGCTCACATACCTGAACGGCGGCTCGGAGGATGCCAAGGTGCCATCGGTGAGGGGCAAGTCAGTTGCCCGTGGAAGAGGGACACCTGTTCCAGGGCCTCCCAGGTAACCCTGCCTCCAAGTGTGTGTGTGTGTGTGTGTGTGTGTGCAAGTTGTTGTGTGTACGTGCACTTTAGTTCAGCTGGGGAATGGGTATTATTTACAGTTAAGGAGCTACTCGAAGGCGTTTTTTTTTTTTTTTTATGGATTCAGTATCCTGTTGCTTTCTCAGAGTTAATGGTGTCATTTAGAGTTACAGCACGTTTACGACTACCTCTGTCTGCTGCAACCACACCAGAAATATTTATCTTTTTGTCCTGTTTTGTGAATACAAGATACGGATGTTACATTAAAGTTTACAGTTTGTTATTTCTGGATAGAGAAACTGGGCCAGATTTACTAGGTTTACTAGATGTGTCAGTGCAAATGTTGGCTACAGTTTTCAGTGAATTTGCGGTTGCGATGTGCGTGTGTTAACTCTTGATTTACTAAGGCAGCATCTCAGTACACAGTCAGCTCCTGGAACTGAGCTCATATGCTCATTTAGTGGTGGAATGTCTCACTTCACGAAAGTCTTGTCCACATGTATACGAATATTTTTGTAAGCGCCGTTTTTCCTCTTTTGTTCTCAAAGAAATTCCTGTCCGCACAGGTGCAGTTTTAAAAAAATCTCCGTCCAGACAAAAATGCAAAAACACAATTGAAGCACTGTCAAAGCCAGTGGGCAGTTTGGCACACACAGATACACACACACATACACTAGTGGTCTATGTCGAGGAAGTGTGGGATAGCAGTGACTTTCGTAGTTCATTCTGACGCCTCTGTTCCTCGATATATAGGTAGAATAAGAGTACAATTACGTGTCAACATGTAAAAGTATTGTTAGCAGGTTATTTGGCCACGGCTGCCGTTCATGGATGTATGTTTATGCCGCCGTTGCACGACATGTTGCCTCATTAGTGACGCCTCAAAGGAGATAACGGTGCACACTTTGACGTTACAAGCCCAAAACTCAGTTTTCCCATTCTACAAGTCAACAGTGAAAACAGAGTTTCTGAAAATCTTCACCGTGAGCAAAAGCACTGTTTTTAGTGACCTAAAACGCTGTTTGGGTGTGGACGAAAGACCAAAAGGCATAAAAAGGCTTGATTTACAAAATGGCCCGTGTACATGTGGAAAAGGACTCAGTTTTGAAAAAGAAATGATAAAGTAGTGATCTTGACTACAAAATGTTTACTTTGAGTGTTTAAACTCTATATGAGTTGAACAAAAATGTTAATTGCTCATATAATTCTAATATTGCAATCTTTTGATGGATTAAGAATATGCACAAAATATACACAATTCAGCCCGACCTATGTGGGGATGGTCAGAGCAGCAGGTCCATCAGCTCAGCAGGTGGAGGAGGTGCAGGTGGTATCATACATACAGTAGGTATTTCACTAGAATAGGCTAAATGAGGTAAATGCAGTCGAATGTATTAAATAAATGTAAAAATAGAACAGTGCAGTTGCATCCTGTAGTGATTTCTAACAGTCATTGTCACGTTCACATTCAAGTTTAATGAACATAAGCCACAACTCCCTGCTGTCTGGACGGTTCGTACAAAATAATTACATTTGTTGATTATTAATTATTGCTCCATTTGTCCTTATAGTTTTGTATTTAGTTATGGGATTTATTTTTAGATAACTGGCGAGCAGTGCAGTTCTCTGGATATTTTTGTTCATGAGGTCTGTGACATTTCTGTAGAATAAAGGTATAGCCATGTTTATTTTCCCATCCCAGCCTTCCTTGCGGCTCCTCTAAATCTTATCTGTGCTATTTTTACGCCTGGTTTTCAGAGCGAGAGAACTTTCTCCACAAAACTGCATGGCTTTCAAATTGCATGACTTCAGTAAATCCAGAAAAATACTTAATCAAACTTTGGTAACACGTCTCCTACTATTATTTGCGCAATCGTCCTTTAAATACATATGCAATAAGGAGAGAAACGCACCCTGCAAACACTCGTTTAACAAATTCACCATGTTTTTGGGGCACAATGTGTCAAATTTGCAGATGAAAAATAGGTGTATAAACACCTTCTATGTTTAATTTTCCAGACTTCTTTTGTTCATGCAAATAATGTCTGTCAGCAAAACCTCTTAGACAGGAGGTTGCATGTTTGGATGTACAAAGAGTCTGATTTTGACAATGGAGACTGCATTTTTTTGTCCCATCACCTACCAACTGATAATGTCCACGATCTGACCCTTAACCTAATCAAGTAGTTTTGTTTGCCTAACCTTAACGAAACCTTTAACCATACAGTCAAGTGGGTCATTTTGGAAGGCACTGACCAGCCCTCTCCTAAAAATTATGTTCCCATACAACGAAACTGCAGGAACTCGCGGATTATGTGTGTTTTTGACGTATCACAAATACGTTTGTAATGATAATCTTTGGAAGTCCGTGTCGAGAGGAGGTTGGGACGGTGGATGGGTCAAACAAACACAGGACTTTCACCCAAGAGTTGGTGTCCCGTGTGAAACCAAAAGTCAATGTTCACTTATTTGAGTTTCCGTCCGTAGCTTAATAACGTAACAAATATAGTGATTTTACGCCAAACTATGATGTTTTCTTTACTAAACCTAACCAAGACATTTTGTTGCATTTTTTTTTGGTTTTGTTTCATTTGCAACGTTAACCACGTGTTTAAAACTGTTTAAAACTGCGTCCGTAATTCAGGAGACAATACGTTTCCCTTGAAACGTAATTGAGAATGCAGTTTAGTTGTATGAGAACGTCATTTTGTAGGAGACAGGGTTGCACTGACATGTTGTCTTTTAGACTTGTTGGCTGACAGGCAGGAAGCATATAGTGCATCATAATGTACAGGTATACATACTGATATAACATTATTCCAATAGGACATACTGAAATAAACCTTAGAACAAGCCAAACAAAAGCTTCCTGTTCAATGTGATGGGTTATCTCTCTCTGTGGAAGTTATTTTTCATATTCTACAAGAATGAATGGCAGCAAGGCAGAAAAATGAGCTGTGCTGACTGCGTGCAGACCTCAGCAGGAACTACAAAGAAGAGGCAGAATCCATAGATGATTGGCATAAAACTACAAAACCAAAGCACTGCTGCTTTTATTTAAAGTTGCACTGACTGTGCACATAGCTGCTTATTTACTGCTCCCGCCACCAGGCTGTTTTTCTGTGCACCAAAGGAAACCAACCGGTCAAGAGGAGCCAAAACATCCAATGCTGGAGAGTCCAGCTGTCTCTGGACGGAGCTGTCAATAAAGCTCAGAGACGGTTCAATCAGAAGGACTATCTCACACTCTTTCATGATCACTCTAATTCCCAGCCACACCTCTTGGCCTCTATCCATTCCTATTTTACTCCTTCCCTATTATCCTATGCTATTCCGTCTAAAACGACCTCTCCTTGTTCACTTCATGCATTATGCTGTATTGTTATGGTGTTATGTCTTTGTTAGGCACATATAAACAAACTGTGTAGGCCAGGGGTCTCAAACTCCAAAAAATATCTGATGCCAGGTTGTTTTCTCTGAGGGGGAGGTTGCTTGAACACTCGGTGTGAAAAAGAAAAAACTTCAGCAATACATTTAAACCACATTGAGTATGAATCTGAACAACTCATCTTCACCCTCCTCTCGTCATAATGTTGTGTTCCTGAAAACCGGCAACTCTCCTTGTAGATGAGACAAGTAGCATTCACTGTAAACTCTACTGTATACAGTCATTTCTTGAAACTGCAGTTAGGCACAGCTTGCTAATTGAATGTGAAATAAAAAGCCAATTTTATGCTCCACTTTTTCAGCCTTGCTGGAAAATTAAACCCTTACTATCAAATAAAAGAGTGAAGAAACAAAACGTGCACTTGGCTACTGGGCCGGTAGTTTGACACCGCCTTGATGCAGACTACATATCTTCTCTTTATACTGTAGTTATAATCCTTAAGATTTCAGTCCTGGTTTACAGGTAGTCACAGCGAATGTGGTTTAACACTACAGGTTCCAGAAATCTGGACGCAGCAAACAGTCCTTGAGCAGCTACTTTGTCAGAAATACAACAGAAGAGCAACTGGTGTATCCACCCTGTCTCCTAAAAAATAACGTTCCCATACAACAAAACCGCATTGTGAATTAGGTTTCGATTTGGTTCGTTTGGTTAGGTTTAGTAAAAAACATCATAGTTTGGCTTAAAATGACTACGTTTGTTGCGCTATTAAGCTACAGACGTAAATTCAAATAAGCTAATGTTGACATTTGGTTTCACATGGGACACAAACAGCCGTCTCTTGGGTGGAAGTCTTGTGTTCGTTTGACCCATCCACCACCCCGACCTCCTCCCTATACGCGGACTTCCACCGACTGTCATTTGAAGCGTATTTATGATACGTCAAAAACAAACGTAATCTGCAACAAAATATGTTTTCCTCAAAACGTAATTCAGTTTTGTTGTATGGGAATACAAAATACAAAGTAGTCCTAGAAAGGCAAGGCAAGGCAGCTTAATTTATAGAGCACATTTCATCACAAAGGAACTCAATGTGCTTTACAGTTTAAAAAAGTAATAGCACAATAAAGTTGATTACCTTTTCTGTGGTTCTGTGGTTGCTCCTGATTGTTCCATTACCGACTGATATTTAAAACTGATCCACAAATAATGGGGAAAATGACCATGTTTTGTTTTGTGGAGGCATTTCTGATCGCTGTTAGCACTAACCTCCATGCAGGACAAATGCGTTGCATTTCCTGTAATTGTTTCACAGTAAAAGCTGCCCGTGTTATGCTAGATGTGTGCTTTTAATATGAAGCAGCTGCAATATAGGAAATGTTGCATTGGCAGTAACTTAATAGAGCTCTGACAGAGTTGGGAGCAAGCAGCAACCTCCGGGTTTGAAAAGTGAAGCCAATGCATTAGTTCCTTAAACTTGCATTCTTTCTAATAGCCAGCAGGGGGCGACTCCTCTGGTTGCAAAAAGAAGTCTGATTGTATAGAAGTCTATGAGAAAATGAGCCTACTTCTCACTTGATTTATTACCTCAGTAAACATTGTAAACATGAGTTTATGGTCTCAATCGCTAGTTTCAAGACTTCTTCAATACAGCATGATGTTCATTTAGTAAATTATGGTTCCATTTAGAGTCAAATAAACCATAAAGCAGGGTATGCCTCAGGGCATGGCTACCTTGTGATTGACAGGTCGCTACCACGGCGTTGTCCGGTCTGGGAGTTGTCCGTGTTTTCCTCTTACAACTTTAACCCTTTCACAGTGTGTTTTCAGTTCATGAAAGTTAATTGTGACATTTTGGTCGCCTAAAAAATGTCTTATTCAGCATTCGGTTGTACTTAGCTCCACCCTCTCGTGTCACTTCTGGTTGCAAATAACCAAGATGGCGACAACCAAAACACCTAACTCGAGGCTTCAAAACGGCAGTCCACAAAACAATGGGTGATGTCACGGTGACTTCGTCCATCTCTTATGGTTGGGAGAGAGAGCAGTAAATGTTGAGGCGGATATCAACGATTAAAATAGTAACTCAGATTACATGCTTCATAGTTTCCTGTGAATCCCGTCGTGCGGGTCGGCAATTTGAATCCAGCGGTCTCCACCGCAAACAATGAAAACTCCTGAATACAGAAGCATTCACAGAATGTAAATGTTCGGCAGTTATGTTGTTGACCAATTATGGCAATCCACAAAATTGGCCGTTGACAGGTGGAGCTTGTGACAAAAAAAAAATTCTAATCTACATTTTATCATCAGCAATTGATGTCATTAAACTCGTGCCTCCTGATTAAACTGCTTTTATGAGACGTAATTTCATTTGGGAAAATATGGAGCTTCTGAGGCAACGCAGTCTCTCTCTCAGACACACTGTGATTCAGGCTGTTTACATTCGGTGAATGTAACAGTTTGTTCTATATTATGCTGCCGCATTTTAGCTGAGACTCATGTGTGCTCAAATAGGTCATTAAGTGAGCAAGTACCTTTAATAGAAAAACAGAAATGATAGTAAATAGTGTCTGGTAGTACACCAGTGATGCAAAGCCACATTTGCATAAAAGCCTTTATATGTAAATGATATCCAGTAGATGCTTTCCTCTCTACTATCCCTGTGAACCCACGCTAATTCCAGATCCTCTGAGACCTCACAAGACTACAAATAAAAATACTCATGGCCATTAGAAAACTTTAAGGCTCTCTGAGTCAACGCCGGGCTTTAAAAAAAGAAAGAAAAAACCCGCAAAGAGTCATGTTGTTTGTTCTTTGTGTTTATAAAAGAAAACACTTCTTTCATGAGATTCGGAGATAAACAAGGTCACGGAGATGGGGCGTCTGTATTGCTCTGAGTCAGAATATAATTGGCTGTGTTTTAAATTACACTGTAATTAATTTACCATGCCTAATTTAAGTGTGATAAGACAAGAGGCTCCGGAACAGGAAGTCACATGCAGTTTTTTTTTTACATATTCACACTCACATGTGCTTACTTTTGATTAATAGCGCGACTCTGGATGGACACTTTGTAGCTGTCGCATATCCCTCTTTGGCTTTGACTGGAGCTGTTGCTGGAGGAGAAACCCCGCTGTTAAAGGGGAAAGTGACTCTCAGTGCTCAACTGTTTTTTCTTTCTCCCGCTTGAGGGTGGTCCAATTTCCATCAAGTAAACATCCTCCGCTGTCCCCGTTAGTCAGAATATTAAGAGCGACTTTTTTTTTTCTCCTCCTGCCCCAAATCTGTGATGTTTCACCAATAATAATGGAGAAATGGAAAAGCATAGAAAGAAAATGACCCGGAGAGCAACCTTGGTGGTTTTCTGTTGCTGCTTCAGATCAGTTAACTGCTTTTAAAAAGAAAGCTCGAGTCGGTGTAAAAAAAGCTCAATCAACGCGGTACCAAACCACAAGGTCAGGCTGCCTTTGATTTCCGACAGAGCAGCTTGACTTTGCTTCCATCTTGATTACAGTGCAGGTTAGACTCTGGGTTCTGTGTTAATTCATCTGGATGACTGTACAGATCAGTCGCTGTAGCTATTTTGCAGAAGAGCTTTATGGGAGTCATGCTTGTTTACCTAAATATTAAAAGGTAAAAATCCATCCCCTCAAAAAACGGGTTAAGGTGCCACTTCCCCTGAGTCCAAATGCAATGCTTTATTCCAAAACGAGAAAACATCCATCACTGAACAAGCAGAAACACCAGTTTTTGTCATCTGCATTTTCCTTAATAGACAGGAAAGCAATTCAGCCACAAGACATGCTGTGTTTTGAGTAATGGACGTGACTCACTTTTTCTCGACTGGAGGAATTTGCCCTCCACCCTCGCTGTTCCTCCGTCTCCACCTACACATATAACCTGCTGCTGAATGTATCAGATTCATCGCTGCGGTTGTGCCGAGCCATTCTGGCCGATGTAGGAAATCACTAACTGGAATGGAAGTAGATGAGGCAGCTTTACTCCAAACATAATAAATTGCAGCACCTCATCATAAAGACCTGGAATGCAGTGGACGTCTCATATTGATGATATATAATACTATCCTTGTAATAGTATATCTCTTATTGCTTTAAGATCACATGGACATGTTGTGGAGAAAGAGGATGTATGTTACCCAATCCATCCCAACGGTGTACACATATCCATTTCTCCCTCCTCCAATAATTCACAGAATTTATCACATTCTCCTCAAAATAGTTAATAAGAAATGAAATATGTATTTGAGTTCCTGCTCTTTCATCTAAACCTGGGCGGATGTTTGTGTCTTGTGTCAGGACTCGAGGAGGAGTTCCTCCCCTGCATGCGGCGGTGCCCCGAGGAGCAGCACCCAGAGGAGCCCCACCCAGCCGGGCTCCATCTTCCAGAGCGAGGGGGGTTCTGAGAGCCAGAGGCGCCCCCCCAACCGCTGGGTACCGGCCGGCTCCTCCCATAGTTCAGGAAACATATGGAGAATACGTGAGTATATTAAAATTGCATTGCCAATAGAATATTAGTTAAGAAAATACAACATTTTTTCCAATTACTCAGATGTCCATCACGAATAAACCTCCATTAATCTGCTTAGAAATCATAGAAAAAAAGATGCTCCCAATAACTCCAGAACTGAGAATCGTCACAATTTCAAGTTCTCTTCAGTATCCAATGATAGTTGTCCGTCCATCCATGGGTACATCGGAAACAGGAACTGCTAATAGCTAGGGCTGTGTATTTGCAAGACTCTGGCAATATGATACGTATCATGATACGGGGGTTATAATTCAATACATTTCAAAATATTGCGATACTGTAAGCAAAGCGATATAGTCAATAGTGTTTTTTTTATCTAATTTTAGCAAAACTAGAAAGAACACACCACCATATGCATAAAATGTAAAATAATAGTAATAATAATAGTTTAAAAAGTTTAGAGGTATGATCTGCATTTGCATTTATCACAGTTCCCGTAATATCCAACATCATAGCACTACACTGGAAAAAGTATTGACAGATACTTGCAATATTTGCATGTAAATTATTCATTAGTAGAAGTTCTGCTAGCAGGGTTGTTGAGAACCGTGTTATGTCTGCTTGTACAAGTGCGAAGTTGTTTGAATGAACGGTTCTCAAGATATGCAAAGGACAGTCATACATATATATACACATACGGACAGAGAATACGTTCTTTATTGTTAGATAATACTGTTACAGTGCCTCCTATTGGCCAACTGGCACTAAATTTGCTATGGTTACTCAGACATCATATCTTCACATGTCCACCAATTGTGGTCGCAATAACACAAAGCGTTCAGGAGATACGACACTTTTTGTAATATAAGCCCCGCCCACAGCATTTCAGCTAAATTTGAGGGCCAGCTATAGCAACACTGTACGGAACATAAACAATCCAAAAAAATAATGTTTTCCGGCTTGGTCCAGAGGTGTTCTGTACCAAATTTGGTCACGATTGCTCAGAATTTGTAGAAGTAGCAAAAAATGTGATTTCGACAAAATTCAAAATGACTCAAATGAGCGTGGCTTATATGGAAAGATTCGTCTGGACCGACAAAATCCAGGGATTATGGGCACGGATCCCAGTACACTTGTCCCCAAAGTCCAGTTCAATTGATTAGTGTGAACGCTCCGTACCGTACTCGGGCACGGTTCGTCGATCCATACCCGAGTCCACTTGAAAAGGTGGTCTGGAGTACGGATCATGTAGACTTTGGTACGGTTTGCATCAGGTGTGAAAGCCAACCGTACCAAAACACGGAAGTGGAACGCTATTTAACGCAAGTAACGTTAGCAGTTAGCGAGTAGTTGTGAAAGGGCAGGCTTTTTTCAAAGCCGCCGGCCTCCTCCAAAATCTGTATACATACAAAACTGTTTCATATCTAAAGTATGTCTGTATATGCGCGCATCATGCGCCGATCTGATCCTCTGAACTGTGGATGATACAGCAGGAAGGCAGGCGAGAGGATCCTTAAAATATAAACAATAGGCGATGGGGTTGAGTGATGTTTGTTATTTTATTTAGCTAGTTTATTGGTCTGTCTGCGAAGAACGAGAAACACTCAGCTGCTCAGCGGGCATAGAGAGAGTTGGTGATTGTTGGAAAGACTAACGACGACAGTATTGGTGAGTTTTATTTTGTTTCTGTCGAGTTTGAATGAAGTGTTTTACGATGCTCCGCTGCTAGAACAGCTGATCTCAACATAAACAAATACACGTGGATGATGACGCAAGTGTACTCGGGTACGGAACAAATTTACTAATGTGAAAGCTGAGCAGAGAGGGGGGGGGCAATCGTACTCGGGCACGGTACGGATCAATTGTACCTAATGTGAAAACGCCCTTAGAGACAGATAATTCAAAACACCGGAACATAAAGCCAGGATTCTGTACATGACTATCTACCATTGTGTGTGAGAAATTATGTTGTTTTATAATTTGGTTGAACTGGCCCTTTAAAGACCCCCATTTCAGCGCAAAATATGCATAGCTGCTTAAACATCAGCCTGTATGAGTTGAACTCCACCATATTTATTTTTTTTGTCTCGCTACATGAGGTGTTAACACAAAGAGTGTGAATTATTGTGATTTTAGCTTACCTGCACATACTTATGGGAACCTGTAATATCAACAGCTGCCAGAGATGAATATATTAGGCTTAGAGTCTTTGTGCATTTGCCAAGAGAGTCTCCCGCCGCACTGTCAAGGCAAGTTCCCCAGGGACTCCAGCATCAACATCGCATATTTAGCAGATAGAAGGAGAGAAGAGGTGGCCCGCGTTGGAAAATTGCCCCAGCAGCCCATACCTAACCACATCTGACAGGTTTATTCAGAGGTTGCAATTCAAATGTGTGGAGGTCGTAGAGAATGACTCCAGGACCAGCTGTTTCCCATCATTGTCACAGTTGTAAACTGCATCCCCCGACACCTGCACCTGTGTATCCGGGTGGAGAAAAAAAAAGACCCCCAACATCTGCCGGATGATAAATCTAACCACATCGCTGCAAATTAGTGCCTGAATGAGTTTGACTCTGTATTATCTGAATACATCACCATGCCAGGACAAGTGTTCTCCATCGGGCGCTGACAAATAGGCACTTGTATTCATCAATGAAATGACAAAGAGATGTTTCTCGTGTCGCATTTGTTGCCTTCATTTATCACTGCTTAACATTCACTCATATGCATGTTCCCATCGTTCTCTTTCTGCTGTGCGGCATCGCCACGGGCCAAAACATTTGTTCCGCTGGAGGCGTTTTCTTCCCCTCTCTTGTTCACACTAAAAGCACCAGACCGAGGTTACCTTTTGGTGATTTTGTCACGATGACGCATGGGTGTACAGTATCGTTGTCTGGATGGCTTTTGGTTTACATAATCAACCTCCGTTGAAGCTGTTTGTATCAGATTATCAAATTACTCTCAATCCAATTGTTACCAAACAAAATCAGAGAAATGTTATTATCCTGTGATCCAGTCTTGGCAGCCCCATCAGTCTTGAATGGTTACTATGATTGCAGCCAAATCTCATTTCATGTAATTCATTAAGTGCATTGAGAGCCCTGTTTTACCTGCTGCTAATCCCATTGGAGAACAATTAAACATGATGTAATTCTCATTTCAGAAAACAAGGCTGCATGTCATGTTTTTGTGCTATTTGCCAGCATGAAATCCGAGGAGGCTAATCAAAGTAGCAGAACTTCACTTCCATGCTAAATTTAGAGCTATATGTCTGTTTTTGTTCACGCAAAAGCATAATTCCTCTGGGTGTGAAAACCAGGAAATGTGCAATGCACGTGGGCTGGTATTGTTTATGTTAAATCCTCCAGATACAGTAATCCGTTCTGAGCACCGTGGGTTCCTCGCTGACTGTTGTGGCTTTGAAAGAAAAAAAAAAACATCCCCCTCTTCGCATGTCCAGACCTTTTGAGAGCCAAGCATTGTTAATTGAATCGTGTTCTCTATGGCGCTGTCCTTGTAGCAGTTTTAATCTAAATTGGGTGTAATGGTTAGGAAAACATCACAGATACAGTAATAAAGCAGCTGCATCCAACTGGTGAGGCAGGCAAGACCAGTCATGAAGATAAGATTGAAACCTATCCACGTGGGACAAAACCTGTGATTTGTTATAATTGCGGAGAAAATTAATTTATCTATATCTCTTGCAAATGTTAATCATCTGTAATTTCCACTGCAAGTTAGACATGTCAGTAATCATTTCAGTAATTATTTTTTTATATATATAAATGCAGCTGTAATTTGTTTTTGTAGCAAAAACAATTTTTCTTCTCATATTTTTATTAGCCATGCTACTGTAGAAGCGTGGCCTGAGATATGGCAATGTTGGTTGGTGGGTCAGCCTACTACTTTGTTGGTCTGCTATGAAATATGGTATATATATTCATGATGCCCAGAGGTTGAATCCTAATGTTTGTGATCCCCTGCCCTTTCCTGTAGCACCACCAGCAGGTCAGATTTTTCACTTATGCAGTGAAATATTTTAACACCTACAAGATAGATTGCCATGGAATTTTGTACAGATCTTCATTGTGCCCAGAGGATGAATCCTAATGATTTTGGTTGATCCCCTGACTTTTCCTTTAGGGCCACCAGTGCTTTGGTTTATGACCAAATACGTGCAAAAACTAGTGCCATTTCATTCAGCCTCAGCTGGACTTTGTGCTTCGTGCAAAATGTTAGCATGCTAACACGCTAAACTATGATGGTGAACGTGTTAAACATTATACCTTAGCATCAACGTAACATTGTCATTAAGAGCATGTTAGCATGCAACAACTAAACTGCATTCTCAGTTACGTTTCGAGGGAAACGTATTTTCTCCCAGATTACAGTCGCAGTTTTACATATAGGGTAATCCCGTTATATAGCCACCTCACTATACAAAAAAGTCCTCAGTTTGAACGCAAAAACACTACAACGGGTTGCATCAGAGGCAGTGATGTTGATTTTCGTTTCCCAGTGCAGATGTTTCTGCAGGGCCAAATTCATTAATGACACAAATTCCCCTGATAGTACTTGACAGATGCGAATAAGCTTTATTTCCAATTTAGCCGAGATCAAAAACAAAGGTGGTAAAGTAACAGTAAGGGAAGCTAAAACATTTGTCAAGTGTAGCACTGATACTTCAACTTGATGCATGGGCCAACTTTTTGGCATCCTCAATCTGATAGCTTGAGTAGTATTTCTACCCCTGCAGCAGAAAAGCTTCAGCAAATTCCAGCCTGTTCAGCGTTCTGAAATATGCCGGCAAGAAGAGCCAAATAAATGACACATAGCTTTGAGAAACTGCGAGACCGAGACAGATGACCGAGGGTTACAGATACTGAATTATGTGTTTTCTTTGAACAATATCACAAGGTCTTATTTTGCTTTTATCGTTAAGAAGTTTAAGACCAGCGTGTCGCACAGCTGTGTGGAGGCGAGACTTTTTTTCTTTGAACAGATGGTATTGCACTAAAGTCATCTGGGAAGAACAAGGCTTTTTTTCTTCTTGTGATTTGCTTAATTTTCTCACTTTGTTATTTGCATTTGTGACACCTTTTAGAGTTTTTAGCACAGGTCACGCAGCATGTGCAGTTGTCTACCAAGTTCATAATGTGAGGACAGAGTGTTGTCGAACTCATTTGGATTCAGTACAGTGTGCGGGGAACCAATCCAGCGCCTGAAAAGCCTGCTCTGGGTGTCAGTGGCATCCTATCTGTTACAGTGGTATTGTAGAGCACAGTGGAGCGGCTGTGATACTGCTGTTGTAACATGCAGTGCCAGGCCCTCTGTTAGTCTTCAGTGGCCTCAGAGGCCAGTCCTTATCTTTTAACAACACGCCTCTCAGCCATCCACTGGCATACAAATGAAAGACTCACTTAGGGGCTGCTCTCTCTCTCCCCCCTCTCCGTCTCCACTTCCCCCACCCCCCCTTCCAACCTCTCGCTGTCACACTAATCCTGTTTAGTGTTGGAAACACAGCGCTGTTGCAGTATTGTCGTTCTATTGTGCTCTCCAAGATATTTGGAGTAAACGGTATATCAATACAAACGCATCAGATATTATAATAGCTTCAATCACACTATCATCACAGTCTGCTTTCCATTTTAAAGCTGTTTTTCCTCATGTCAGACACCGAAGAAAAGAGTCATTTTCAATGTGCCAGTGTGATTTATAAGCCGAGCATGTTTCTCCTCTCAGCTCGCTTGTAACTCAATTATAGAGTAGCCGCTCTAATAAATGGCAATAACATGCCATTGTTAAAGTTTAATATGGTCCTTAATACCAGGCAGTGTTGTCCACTGTGAGTGGACAGCACCTAGAGAGAGTCGCCATCCAGACGAGAGGACTTAGTTAACACTAATGGCACACGGCTTGTGCTGAAAACTAATCAAGGTGTCTAGTACCTGCTCTGCTAACATTGTGTTTTAGGGTTGGGGCAATATGTTAAAATTGCATCATTACAAACATGTTTGTGATACTTCAAAGACAAATGTAATCCGCGACAAAATATGTTTTCCTCGAAACTTATTCACAATGCAGTTTTGTCGTATGGACACGTAATTTTTAGGAGACAAAGCTGTGTAGTGTAGTGAAGAGTTTGGTTCAGAAATGGCTTCCAATGTGTATAACAGATATGATTTAAATTTGTTCAGATATTGGCTACGTTTTTTTTAAGTTTTTTGCCTTGTGGGACTACAACAATGATGTGATGTCGGTGATGTGAGATGGACATTTAAGTCCAGATATTTCAGCAGCTACTAAAAATTGAGTTTATTGTAATGTACCAAGAGAACAATTCCTCAACACTTCTGTAAACCTTTTCATATTTGCTTGCAACTTGAAAATCTAATGGAATGATTTCTGTCATATTAGCGTTGGATATTCATGGTCCCCAGAGGACGAATTTCAAAGTTTTAC
>CAKALU010061766.1:7139-22480 GCA_916700995.1 Hozukius guyotensis
AAAATTAACACTGACGACTACTGTAGGTTGCACTTTCCTTCAGGTTTGCGACAACAGCGGAGCCTGGAACACTTTGCTGTATTCTACAACAGTTATTCCACACGTGAGGAGTCTCAGCACTGATCACATCTTTGACGCTAAACAAACGCACACAACATTAAAAAATGACAAACAAATTGATACGAAGCAGACCTTCAGATCTTAACTGGTTGCTGTTCTTTTCTGGTTTTGTTCGAGGATTTATTTTTAGTCCTGCAGGCTCTGGTTTAGTTTTGCTTCGTCAGGAAAGTTTTTCTGTCCTCACTTGTGTGTGTATTTAGGATTATACCAAGTTAACTGGTTAAGTCAAATATCTCCACTATAGCATCATGGTATAAAATGTCTCATACTTGTACAGGCTGGACGAACATAAATGATTTGACAAAGATAGATTTTTATGTAAAGAAAAATGATTGTACAATAATAATTAGTACAATAATGATTAGCAGAGTGTGCAAATGTTTGTCTCAGTGCAATTCATTTACAGTTAGCTGCCAGTCTGGTGTATATATGTATGTATGTATGCATGTTAGAGGGTCAGTTCACCCATATCACAAGTGATGATAATTAGGTAAATGTTTTCCTCCAGATCACAGAGGTGAGTGGAATTTCATTTTTAGTGCATACATCATCAAAATTACATTTCAAAAACATAATAGTAACTTTGTCCCAGGTAAGTCACTGTGGACAGTCTTAGTGTTTTCCACCTTCTGTAGAGAATGGTTGCCAATGAAATGCTGAAATGTAACTATGCATGTGAGGAGTAAACTCTACCACAGACACATACACCTGTGTAGAGTCAATGTGCCAGTCTAATGTAGTACCAAACAGCATGGAAGAGGTTGTTCTGTTTTTAATATTTGTGTGTCTTTGTTGCTGAAACCATCTCTGGCCTGCAGGTTGAAAAATAAAAGGAAGCTTTTGTTCTGAACAGTGTGAGTGGGTGGCACAGCCAGAGCACAATGCATGCTGTTTGTCATGACAGATCGACACATCTTCTGCTTACCTGAGTGAGAATATCCAGTTGACCTATGATGTGTTCCAGGGTGCTGGCTAGACCAGGCGGGACCCCTCCATCTGAGGCCTGGGACTGTGCTTGGACCTGGGGTGAGTCCTGTGGTAGACCTCGGGTTTGTGTCTGGTGGGTGGAGGAAGAGCTGGCGCTGAGGTGTCTGTGGGTGTGGGATTGAGTCGCTCTGCTGTGGCTGCGACTGTTGCTCTGAGTGTGGACAGCAGTGTGGGAGTCCTGTCCGTTACAATATTCTGATGGTTCGGAAGCCTAAAAACAAAGTGGAAGGAGGGTGAAGAGTTGTTAGAAACTCAGATGGTCTCTGATGTGCTTCACATGACATACTATATAGTGCAGACAGAGATACTGAAATGCCCCACACTCACAATTTCGTGGTCCTTGAGTGTACTACCAAAAACAAAAAGGTTTAAACAATGAAACAGGGTTGTAATTTGTTTAATTCTTAAACCACAACTCTTTTCTTTTGTTCCTAATAACTTTACAAAATGGAAATAAAATTATGGCTCTGGTCTTTTTCAGAAAGACAGAACAAATAGCTGAATTAGATCCCTGATGAATCACAGACCGACGTTCTGAACAGTCATCATAGCAGTAATAGTATTAGTACCATGTAGCGACAATAGTAGTAATATTAGATCACCGGAGACTTACTTAGCCCATAAAATATATATATATCATCAGCAATTGTTTTTTTTTCTTTGGTATGAGCGACATATAGATCTCAGTCAGACTATTTTTATGGTGTTGATACCACAAACATTTATGACTCAAATGTTTTTCTGACTACAATGATGTTCATCTTGCAGTTATCAGCACTTCTTGCTCTGTACCACTGTACATACTTTCTATCTGTAATATTGTCATCCTGATTTCCCATATTGTAATTTTGCTATTCTACACTTAGCACCTTGTCACGCTGCTGCCGTTTGTTGCAAAGTGTAAAAATGCAGCACTCCCATTGCAGAGAATTAAAAAAAGAAAAAATTGTGTACATTGTGGTTGTGGCCGTTGTTTGCCATCCCATGCAGTTGGCTTGTCAATAATACGTTTATTGCGACAGCCCCTAGGACAAAGGGTGTATGCAGTATGGACTGTAAAGTCTTTTGAGGCATATTTGTGATATTGGGCTACATAAATAAAATTGACTTTACTTGAAAATTGACTTTTTTCATTAAGCATATCAGAGGTGAATCAAATGCGCAGTTTGTTCAAAGTTTGACGCTCCCTGTCAAATGTGCAACCTTTCTGGCGAGATAAGAAGTCAGAGAGTATTGACTTAACAAATAAAAAATCTTAATAAATACAAATGCAATATGTTCTACAATCAGAAACATGACATCACTCATTGATGAAATTATTTGGAAAAAAATATCTATACTATACATTTCACCAAATTATTATGCTTTTGCAATTTTATCTGAAATCATTAAAACAGAAACATATGAAACTGAATAACAGACGCCTGGTTTTAAATCTATTTTGAACTAAGAGTTGATAAATCACAATTCATTTTTCTAACTAATTGATTAATTGACTTTCAGCATCATAACAAATCTTCACTTCTTTTTATATTTTGCCACTGAATATAACAGCACAGTAACTTTAAAATGCACCCTGACATTGGAAAACTTTGCTTGAATCAATTTTGTTTCCATAAAGGAGCCTTTTAGACCGACTTCAGAAGGGCTACGGAGTCAAAAGAGGGAAACTGTTGACTCTCTCGCGCTCTCTCTCTCACACACAAATTGCCAGTCGGTCTGTCTGCGTTGTGATGAATTCAATGAGACATAAACACATGAAGGTCAGTGACCACATCTCTCCATCACCATGTCTACGTGACTAAAAACTGTGTGAACACATCTATAGGTTTCTTCATATTTCTGTCCGTCTCCGCAGACCTCCGTCTGGTTGTGAAGAAGGCAGTGTGTGCATGTGTGTGTGCGTATATTTGTGTGTGTGTACATCTGTTCCAAGACAACAGCATCTCATCTCCGTCTCAGTGAGGGAGACAACAACTGTTTTACTCATCACCACGCAACAGGAAATCTATTCACACTCAGCTAAGCATGTTCAAGACCGCTGTGTCAAACTGTGCTGCTCCTAAATGAAGCCAGATGAGCGAAGCCCTCAGCTGTCACCTGGATCTACACATTTGACACAGACAGGGGTTAATACATACTGTATACTGCCACAAGAAAGTGGGCAGTGATTCCCTGCAGTCATGTACATGAGATGCTATGAGATGTTCCTTGATGTGATTATTTAGAACTGTTCCTGGGTCAGTTCTGCCAAAATAAAACAATAAACAGAACCTAAGTTTCACAGAAAGACATTTCCCCAAATGTGACATTCCTTGAGCTCATTAGCATGATTAACAAATGATACAGAGCCTTTAGATATTGCATAAAAGTGACAGAGAATAAAACCAGAGGTTGGTTGAAGGAAAGCCAGCTCTGCAAGAAAGTGTAAGATGTGAAAATGAGATCACGTGGAACAGAATTAATTGCAATTGCTGAGGAAGATACTCAATGCCCTTCAGCATTTTGCCACATAACAAAACATAACATGTCTGCATGACTAGACTGAGCAAAAAGCAGAGGAAAGAAACTGTCCAATCGCTCAGCATGTCTAAAAGAATCAAAATGAAACTGTGACATTGTGCACGTTTGTGTCAGTCTATCACCAATGTAGATATTGTCTGACCAAAAAATGGTCATTATTGCAGTGATATAACTGGATCAACTTTCGACCTTCTGCCCTTTCTTTCAAATACTGTTTGTGCTAAAATGGTTTACAATTTAGCTATGTGGCAAAATATATATTTGGATTAAGTGAACAAAAGTAATCTGTAAACAAAAACTATGCAGACGATTCAACAAGTGGATTAATTAAACATCCTGAATAGAGCAGTAGAGTCAATGATTATTCCTTCACTGCAACAGTAATAACTTCAGGTCAGAACTATGAAGACGTTCAGGTCATATGCTCCCACATAACAACTTGGACGTTAAATTAGTCAAATATGCTGATACAATCACACACCTAACTCCAATTCTATCACCGCTGTTTTCGTCAGCAGTGTCTTTTTTTAAGGATATCACAAAATAAATAAACACTTTCCTCACACAGAGATTCAGGGAAAATAGAGCAGACGAGTCACTGGTGTAGCGATGAACTGCTGTGCAGGACACATTCATGTAAAGCTGAGGAGGACAGTGCAGTTACATGGTATCTGTCTTAGACCGCTCTGCCACCAGGAAACAATTATTTTCAATCATTTTACAGAAGCTCTATACACCTTTATTAATCTCTTAACCTGATGAATGAATAAAACACAGTATCAGTAGATGTCCTTGTTTTTGCCTTTTACTATGGTGCTTTATTCTTCTGCTATTCTAATTTCCTGCTCTGACCTTCTGTTAGAGGCTTTACAAAGACAGGGAGAGAGAGAGGGAGGGAGAGAGAGAGAGAGGTGGAGAGATGGAGAGAGCGAGATGGAGAGAGAGGAGACAATAGAGCAGTTCTGCTGAGCCTACAAGCTCCACCAAGACTGGATTAACTCTTGTTGAGAGTACGACTTATAGCTTTGTATTAAAACAGCTGCTTAAACACACACCATGCACTGGTCCGCACATAAACACACACATGCTCATACAGAAAAGCAGAGGCAAAATTGGATGTAGACATATGTGCATACAGATAAACACAGGGTTTCGCCTGCACGTTGTTTCTGTTGATGGCCTGAAAAGCTGGGTGATCGTGGGGAAAAAGTTGCTGCTGAAAATGAAGAAAGGCGTCTTTCTTTAAAAAAAATATATAAAAATATTTAAACCAAAACATTTTCAAATATCAAATGTAGCATTTTTTCCCCCCTATCTTCTGCACTCACTATAAAGTTAAATTCACACAAATCACTTGTTGTAATCACTTGAATTATGGCATTATGACTAGTAAACAGTATAATAGTTTATACAGTACCTTTATTCAACTTATTACATACCATCCTTTGCAATGTGACATGTGTACATAGCGGCGATGTTGATTGCTATGTTGCTAACACAATATATTGTTCGGCAAACTCAACACGTCCTGTACCGCCGTATAGCCTTTACGCGGAGCCAGGGAAAACCCTGGTGTGCACAAGTGTACACACACACACACACACACACACGTGCGCGTGCAAACACAGCACACACAGTAACCACCCTCCTAATGAATCACCTGGAGTGGAAAAACCAACAGTGGAAAATTTCCTGAGGCCCAAATTAAACTCTTAGTCTGACACAGCGAGCCATCAATACACCCTGCAAGCTGCATACGAAACCATTCATCACTCTACACGTATGTACACGCACACACACATACACACATAGAGTAGGTTCCCCACCTGAAATGTTCTGAGAATAGAGCAGAAAAGTGAAGAGCGGTGAAAAAAGCAGCGACAGAGATGTGTAAAACTCAAAATTTCGTCTCCCTGCCTTGGATATATAGAGTGATATGTGGGGTAAAAAGGGCCACACCAACAGAGGATAGCTGTAACTAAACCAAATGCACCTTAAAGACACCTGATAAAGACATTTAAGGTGATCTTAGCAGAGGACATTAAAACACTTTAAAAAATCCCTGAATGCTAAATTGTCACAATAAAGGGACAACAGGTAGGTTGATGTACTGAGAGTTAAAAGGCCAAGTTTACCCTCTTGTAACAGCTAGCATCTGCTAAATCTCCCTGAATCCATCTTGAAACCCTTACTGCTCCGGGGACGCTGTTGTATATCTGACCATGTGAGACTTCATTCAGCTGGTTTTATGTGTGAACGATGGTGATGACTGCACTAGTAAGTAACAGTAAGAGTTTCCAGTTGAGAAAGAGCACAAGTCATGTCGTTTGCTCAACATGTACCAAGTCAAACACAGGTGTAACTAATCACATTAACGATGGCTACATTTCATGTACTTGCACCAGTGCCAGCGCTCTGCTATGATGATGCATGCTGGCACATCTAACGGAGCCAGCGTTAATGTTATTAGTTACACCTGTGCTTTGAAAACTCAAAATATCTGCCATTAGAAACGTCTATTGTGTTAATTGAGAAACTGGAATCTCCAACACTTTTATATGATATTATAGGATAAGAGGAGGAACTTATACCAAAACAGTGGTGTTTTATTATTTGTGAAAATGCTCCCCTTAGTGCTGAATGGTTAATTGTTTTTATGTAGAAATCCCAAAGAGCAGTGCTTTTGATTACAACTTACATGACATAATCGTAATCAAAAGTGTTTAAAGCTGTAGCAAGTAAAAGTTTAAACTGGCAACTGTTGATTTTACCGGCTATAATATAATATATGACGACTGTCGTGACCAAAAAAAGTGGCAAATCTCTTACTCCAACAATCTAATTGAACGCATCACGTCAATTTCAGACAGGAAGCTTGGCACTTGTCAAATGTAAAAGATAGAGACAGCTGGTGAACAGAGTTGTCGGAAACTCACAGTAAACTTGTAGTCACACAGCATCGTCGTTTTAAGCTCATCATCTTGATAGCTCTGAATTGGGACCTTTGGGATTCAGAGCTGTGACATAGTCAGTCTGAGGCTCTGTCTGCAAGTATACAGATATTTTTGAAAACAGATATTTTCCTCTACTTTTTGGCCTCTGGTCCGAACGCAAACAAAGTTTTAGGTTCACTAAAATGGAGATTTTTGAAGGTGCAGATTTTTCAAAGCTCCGGTTAGTTGTGTTGACATGTAAAACGGAGCGTTTGGGAAACAATGACGCCATCTCCTCAATCTGCGTATACGCATTGTTGCTTTGTGTCATGAGCAAGCGCCAGAAACAACAACAATGACTGGCCGTGTTCCAGAATGATGCTAAATAAATAGGTATCAAATATGCATAAAGAAATAATTAGCTACTACCATTTTCCTATTGTTTGAGGAAAATAAGCTCCCTACGCATGCTCAGAATCTTCTTCTCTGTTATTTGACAATTTGTTGACATGGCCCTTTATAGCCACCTACCGACGTTTTGTGTTCCAGTGTGGACAGAGATATTTTGTAAAACGAAGGTCGCGTGGACAGAATTTTTTTTTTTAAACAGATGGGAAAAATATCCATTTTCAAAAATATCCTTCTAAGTGTAGACAGCCCAAAGCTGCTGTTGGCTCAAGCAGCTACAGTGCAGAGCTGTCAACATTAGAGGTTGTGACTTTGATGTAAAAACAATGCCAGATTAAATTTACTTGGAGTTTGTTACTATTACCATAACTGGCAAACTATGCAGCTGATATAATTAGATATATGAATGAATGAATATAATATATATATATTGGATGTTATTCAGTAGACAAGTTGATGTAATATGTTAATAAATGTGAGCTAGATTGGTAATTCGGGATTTTCAGATTGATTCAGGCTGATGCATCAAAATTTGTCAAAAAAAGTGCAGTGATTCAACTGAAAAAATTGCGTGTCGACTTGGGGGGCTTCTCCACTTATGATCTGAATCATCAACATTTAGGGTGAAGCCCTTTTAAACTAAAACGCATCACTGGAGACACCCACTTACCCACAGGAAGAAGACAAATACTGTAAGTAACAACAATATGGACCCAGTACAATACACTGTGTGTTGACACCAGCTATCTCTATTTAACATGCCTCTGAGTTTAAATTGACTGCTTAAGGATAATGTCTATGTTTTACTTTAAATTCATGCCGATCATCCAGGCCCGCCCTTTCCTTTACATTACTCCTAGCACAGCTGGCTATAATAGATCTTGTTGTTCGGCCACAGAAGAAGTCGTATTCTGCCGTACATTATTGTACAGTGTGAAAAAGACTCCACCGATCTTAAAGCTGAAGTAGATTGGAGCAAATATGATTAAACAAAGTTATCTTTAATCTGTGACAGTAGTACATGAAACAGGTAACCTGAAGAAAATCAGGTGCCTCTGTGTCCTCCGGTGCTCCTAACGGCATCTGCAAGATTTCACAGACCGGAGGAGAACAGGCAGTCAGATCTGATCTGAGGTCCGCTGTCCATCCACTGTCTATGAGAGCCTGCTGTCAATCACTCGCGAACGGTCGGTTAATGCCTATTTCCCGCCTCAAATGTTTTCAGAATCATCTTGTAGTGCACGGTTTAGCTGTAAAATGAGAAAGTTTGTGATGCGGCCGCCATTGTAAAATCTGCTGAAGGTACGCCAAGTTCCGGCCACATGACCGGAGCACAGCCAATAGGAACGCTTTCCCAATGATGCCAAAAATATACTGCCTACTGAAGCTTTAACATTCTGCAAGCAAAGATAATAAATCATACGTGCCTTCTGAGGCTTAATCACAATTATAAATTAAATTATAAACAATATCTCTCTCTTTAGGTGAAGCTGGAGTGTGGGTATAATAATAATATAACCATAAGATGTAGACAAATCTTTTCACCAACTGCTGACATCTAAGTTAATTACAGTGGAGCAAACATTTCATGACAAACTGCTAGTGACGCTTTTTGATGAATGAAGCTGTGATGTGACTCAGCTCTGACTTATGTTTTTGGCCGCGGCTATAGCCTACAGAATCAAATCACTAAACCCTTTTATTAATGCAAACTCTGATTTTCCATTTCTCTCTGACAGCTTCCCCCACTCTTTATATATAACCCCTTTCTCTCCCTGCTACTCTTTTGTCTGCCGCTTTCTCCACATTTCTCCCGATCCTCATCTCTTTTAATCTCTCTCTGTCTTTACGGCAACAAGGATGAACAGGTGTCTGTTAATGACTCTCAAATTTTCATTATTCTCATGCCTCCACTTCTCATCTTTTTTTGTCTCCACTGCGCTCATGTTGTCTGGCTCGCTCACGGGCTCACCCTGTTTTCCCCACTCGCTACCTTTCCCTTTCCCTCTCCCTCCTCGCTGATGCTCTCTCGCTCCACTAGACCATTAGGCTCTCTTTAACTCCGTTGCTATCTTGTCTTCAACACTCCCTTGTCACACCCCCTGCCTTTCCCTCTTTCCCCTGCTGTCAAACGCATTCAACTCCCGCTGTCAGAACAATGCCACCTGCCTTTCCATACCAGCAGCTTTAAAAAATGAACACACACGACCACAAACTGTATCAGAAACTGCAGTCTTCAGTGCAATGCTCTGAGGTCTTAAATATATCCTCGTGGATTGTTTCACCGCTCGTTGAGTCTTTAATTAAGGAGAGTGCCAGTAAAGTTTTGGTCTGCTATAGCACAGTTACAGCAGCCTATTAGCTGTGAATGAATAAAATAATGGTGGAGGAGATAGAAGTTCATACAGCTACTGCAGTCTCAGAACTCCCTCCCCGCTCTTCAATCCACATCCTAAAGCCGAGCAGAGCTGTGCAGTGATGTGTGTGTGTGTGTGCTGTGAAGGGAAGCCTGCTGCGAGTGTGCAGCTCGTCTGTCTGCACACGTGAGTGGGACAGAGACCCAGATGTGAAGCTAGAGACAGGAAGGGGGGAGGGGGTTGAGGAGGGGATGGATGGCGGGATTAGGGCGGATGTGATCAGAGAGAGCTGATCTGCCTGTCAGCAATGGTTGGCACTCACGCACACACCGATGCATCTTTTTCTCACACACACGAAACAGCGGCACATAAAGAATTTGCTCAGCTGTGTTGAGCACAGAGACAGCCTGACTGAACCACCCACTCTCTCGATGTTTAGGTGGAGAGGCCTCATTTTAAAGATGGCTCATTGTGTTTAACAAATAGGCCTGCGTGTTCCTGGTACAGCGCCCATCGCTGGCAAATTATCACGGAGCGTCGCCTCCAAGTACATTAAAGGATCAGCATATCAAATTAGCTCTTTATGAAATCCCTGTGGGTTTGATTGTGAAGAGGGCAGCAGCCATGGGTGGCCTTTACCTCTGTATGAATAAGCACAGCATTACTGTCTCATTAGTCAATTTCTTCCTGGTGACATGAATCATAACCAAAGGCGGTTGTGTGTAATACTGGATGTTCGGAGGGATGGGTTTAACACCTATAGGTCGCATTAGATGATTTAAACTCAGACTAGAGGGCTGAAGTCCAAGCAGGCCACCGCACCACGAGCCTCAGCCGACAATTATCTCATTGAGATTCTTTGATCTTTCTTTTCTGAAAAGCTTAACCTGTGGTTTTCTTTTAATATTATAATTTTAATAGGTATCTGTCTTTAATGATAAATTGATTATTTTGCGAGAATACAAACACAACAACATATCCCATGATGTCAAAGCCTCGAGGGAGCTGTAGTTGTTAAATGCTGTTCTGGAAAATGGGAAAATATTTTTGAATGTAGAAGATCAGGTTGTTCTCATACGCCGTTTGTAGCTATACCTACGAAAAGTTATGCACTGTAATTCGTATATATCCAACAAAGTCAACTCGTATGTAATCAATGTAATCATGAACCAGGAAGTATAAAGAGCAACAAACGCTGCAAAGGGAGGTTGGGGTGGATGGGTGGGTGAAAAAACACCGGACTTTCACCCAGGAGACCGCCGTTCGTACCGCACGTGAAACCAGAAGTCAACGTTGACTCGTCACGTAACATCCGTACTTAAGTTACGCCACTTCCAGAGTTATTTTAACTCAAATCACGATCTTTTCCTAAACATAAACAAGTAGTTTTGTTGCCTAAACCTAACCAAGTTGTTTCCTGTGAAGACAGATTATTGAAAAGACTGTATGCATGTACGAGCGAATATTGACACATGTTGCTGGACATACGTAGGAAAACGCACGAAAAATGAAGCATAACTTTTCGTAAGATATCAAACAAAACGTTGAAAGAGGATATGTTGAGAAGATACACTCAGTTGCCAATTTATTAGGTACACCTAGCTAAAATTAATGAAGTCCTGCAATAAATCCTATCTTTATGAAGGTTATATTGTTGTTATTTGTTTGGAGAGGTTTAATTGTATTGTTTTATACTGGCAGGTGTTAAGTTATTTTGTCATATATTAATAAGGATAGGCTAAAATAATAAAAACACCTCTCTGTATAATACAATATAGTTCAGCAGCACCACAAAGTACATCCTCCAAAATAATCATACAGTTGAATTAACACCTCTCTTAAACAGTTTCAACAAAAACTGAGCATTATATCCTTCATAAAGGGAGGATTGTTGTATTAAGGCTGTATTAGCTTTAGCTACCTGGCAACTGAGTGTATATTAACATACGCAACTTGCTGCTTAGTGCTTGTCGTTCATGTCCTACAAAACTTTTTATCAATTTAGTTTTTGTTGTTTACATTAAATTAGTATAATTAATTATCTGCAGTCAAATGTCCCAGAATAAGAGGGGGGAAAGGAGGCGGAGGTCCCATTGGTCATTTTAATTTTTGCATATGAAATGTAAAGTTGAGTGTAAACAGGCTGATAATATTCAAATGTTGTGCTTCTCTTTAATTAGTTTGCAGTCTGGCTGTTGGACATATGAGCCGCTGCAGTCTGTTCCACAACTCCTTTCACGGCTGCTTTCAGAAAGAACATCCTGTTTACTATATTCTGCCTCTCTGAAAATAAGTCAATTTACAACAGCACATTAGATCCACTTCTCCTACATTAGAATTAGGGCTGAACAATATTAGAAAATAATCAAATTGCAATTTTTTTAGACCAATATTGCAATTGCGATTCAGTATGCATTTTGGTTTTTTTTTTATCTTATCTTCTGTATTATTCACTACACAAGCAATAACTCAATCTATGACCAACACAACACTGAATGCAGTCAACATATGAACTGCTCTTTCCTGTAGGCCAGGCCTGCGTGTTATGATGAGACAAGATGAATAACATATCTTTATAAACCTTCAGTCACAGTGGAATATTATAACTTGTAACTTCAAGCCTGGTAAACATGTAATAGAATCATCATGATTTACCTTTTTTAATAAAATCTGAAAAAAAGAACAACAAAACACTGCAGAACAACAGACCTGGTGTGAACATTAATATATGCAAAAATAAATATGAATCTTACTGATGTCCAGTCAGTTACAGTAACAAATCACACAAACTAAAGTGTAGAAATATAAAAAAGAACAAATCTCAACACCTGACTATGGCTCTGCCACTCTAAACATCTAAACAACAGTGATCCCTGCTGGGTGGTAGCCAGCCTACTTGACACACTGGTAGTCGGGTCTTTAGACACGCAAGCGTCATATGCGGCCTTGTGACAATACCGGACTCTGTAGAGCAGGGGTCTCGCACCTTTTTTCCTCTGAGAGCTACTTTGACAAAATGAAGCCTGCTAACATCGCCTAACGTCACTGATGTAACCAAAGTTGGCAGCAGCGTAACTCGTTTAATTGACAGCTGATCGGCAAATAATCAGTTTGTGTCAGAAGGGGGCGGGATGTCTGTGACTTGGATTGGATAGAAATTTAGGTTTACCAAGTGACTTTGTCTTATCAAACTTGTTTACATATTCTTTGAACCTTTGGCGAGCGACTCAGAAACCGCTGTAGAGCATCTTCTTGTCTAAACCCAAAATAAGTACAACCGACATGCTGTTCCTCTTTGACACTAAAGTGAAAAGTCACCGCTTGCTCTTCAGTGTTCGGTTCTGCCGAGGTCTTTTTCACATGGTAGTACTGCTAGCATCAAAGCTTGCACGTGGTATTTTACAAGTTGTTTTCTTCTAATACTCTCATTCGCATAGGTCACATGGAGCATAGAGCAGCGTGTGTGCACATGAAGCCCACAAGGCAAGGTGTTTCCGACCCTATAGCCGTTTAGATTAGTCGTGTCCGATCGGACTTGAAGCTGTTGTTGGCACTTACTCACGTTGCTTCCTCCTATCTAGATCCTTGCTTGTGTAGGAACTCTCAGATGTACGTCGCTTTTGACAAAAGCTAAATGACACAGTAGAATTGTAGATTGTGTAGCATTAATAAAAACAAACAATCGCAGCTTTTGCCATTTGAAAATTGCGTTCTATTTAGGACTGCACAATGAATCGAATATTAATCGTAATCATGATTTTGGCTTCCCACAATTACATGAACATGATCAACTGCAATATTGACGTTTAAAATGCGTGCTCCGCTCATAGAAAACTCCGCTGCATATCAAATCAAGCACTTTTGGGGAGCTGTCGGAAGGACCAGTCTCATTTTGATGCAAAGATTTGTACATTAGCAGGAATATAGCACAGCATGAAAGTGAAAGCTGGGCTCTGATTATTTAAATGTCAATTTTGCCCATAATCGTGCAGCCCTAGTTCTATTACATTGCGATGTTGGTTTGAATTTGATTAATCGTTCAGCCCTAATTAGAGTACCACTCTCTGTTTTAAATACTCTCCTTTTAAACTCTAACTAAAGCCTTTGAAGACTCTTTCCAAGAGAGAAGGAAAACGAACACATTTAGGCAAGCTGGTGACATTTTTCTCCTCTCTGCTTCCTCTCAGGCAACACGTGTCTGAGACTTGCGGCAGTTTATGAGAGATGAAAGGGCCTGTATTAATAATAAATTATGAATGGATTAATAATACATGAAAAGGAAAATCTAGGAAGCTGGCACTTCCAGGTGCAGCTACTACCCTTACTTTAACTGTAACAACTGACAGATAACAACTCATCAAAGAGGATGAAAGAAATGTCAGGAACTAAGTCAGGTTAATGAGGTTAATGAGGTTAATGCGTGCGTGCGTGCGTGCGTGCGTGCGTGTATACACTCTAACTGTAAATAAATTAGAGCATTATCTGAATAGTGCTCGTCGCAGTCAAAATATTTACTTGGTATTAGCAGAAATTAGTGTGTGAAGTGAAATGCCAAAGCAGCATGTATTATTATTGTTTCAATAAATTTGTAATGTATTTATTATGACGTGAAGTTTCAATTAAAGCTGAGTGATCTTTGTGGATACAATTCCTGCCACTGAACAAGAAGCGTTCATGGTAACAGCAACAGTAGTAACACGCTTAACGTGCAGCAGTCAACAAAAGCCAAAAAAAACTAAAAGGTCAAACTCCACCAGGGCCGGTTCTGACATGTTTCCCTCCATCAGTCAAATCTAATATGTAGCCAAACTAACACTTGTTGCCGTTACAGAAACTTGATGAATCACTATATTTATGCGTGGGGGTTTGCATTGATTTTCATTCCACATTATGTATTCCTAGCTCTGTATTTTGAATCTACTCAGCCATTGAAATGCTCTGCATGCACATAAAAACTGCATCATTATCATCACAGGCATGAATGAGACCAATTTCCATATAGCTATTGTAATAGCGATTTTTGCTATGTCTATCAAGATTATGCAATTATGGAATGCCAGTGACTGTGCATATGCACATCACTTAAAAATGTGTCTCGTCAATGCATGTTCTCTCTAGGAGATATAGAGCCAACACAAACAGTTGAACCATTAGTTTCTTAATCAAGCTGATGTCAAGTAAAAAGCTGAAGCATCAGACTGGCTGTATTTGAAAAAACACATTTCCCAAAGAAAGGGTTCAGTGAGGTTTCACAAGAACAGGAGTTCTCAGAAGATGAGAATACGTTTCAGACATTGCACTAATCATCTCTCTCCCCCAAGATCCAACTGCCCATTTTCTAATCACCCTTTGAGGCACGTCTGTAATAACAGCTGTCGAGTGGAGGAGCTATTAAAATCAATTTAGAAAGGCACAGTCAGACAGAGGAGAAGAAAAAGAGCCCCAAAGGGTCCGTGGGATGGCACGAAGAAAAAAGGACATTAAAATCTACACTGCTCAGGACAATGTGAAGGAGATGTTAGAAATAACCACTCTCACATAGCTGATGCTGCTTAAACGTTTGCATACACTAATCCTGAGTTAGAGAAACATCTGACATCAACATCTTGTTTGTCATTACCAAGCTGCTGAAGGAACATTTGTTGGAAATTTTCCTAAATCTTTCGTAATTAAGTTTCAATGTAATAAGCTACTGACATGTTCATTATAAGAAGTGTTCCTTACCACTGTATTTTATCCATATCAATTATATCTAAGGATTCAGTGTCTTTAAGATTCGCTTTAAGATTTGTCTTTCAAAGCCGTTAACTAACATAAAACTTCAAAGTTATTAAGATTCCCAGTTAGTGATACTAGTACTGGTTTAATATCACACCATGTCTATTTTTTCACCTGTTACATACATTATTAGTCATGAGTCTTGTGCTATTCTTGATTTCCAATAAAGTGTAAAGGCAAGACAGCATCACTGTGGGTGGATCTTCTAGCAGAGCGATCAATAAGAGAAAGCAAA
>CAKALU010061770.1:0-50000 GCA_916700995.1 Hozukius guyotensis
ACTAGGATCAGCATTGATTCATGGAGAGACCTTCGTCTGGTCAGCTAACATTACTGCCAAGCAGCTGAAATATAGAGTGATATTGTGGTTTTAGCTGAGGTGTGTCGCCTCACTGTTTTGAGCGATGCTCGTTCATGTCTATGTAGAGCAAGCACAAGCGCGAGCAACAGGATGCTGACTTTCGTTGACTTAACGGCCACAGGTGTCGCTGTTAACAAGCAATTTCTGATTCTTACAAACAGTCCCTTTAAACTCCTATTGATTTTTTAGATGTCTAAAACACGTCTGTTTCTCCAAACTCCCTCTACTGTAGGTAATAAACTGACTATGGAGAAGTACCTCATACAACTCCTCTGAGAAACACCTGAACTATCTCTTTACCTGATACTACTAAAAGCAAAATAGTTAATACTCCAAAAGACTAAAGACGCCTGCTATCACTCAAGGATTACAAAATCCTTTCTTACAGCTCAGTAGCGCATCTTTCAAAACAAAGAATAGTTTATCTTAGCTTACAATCAGCAGTCTGTAGAAGTGTTGGAAGATAAACCTCGACAGTGTGAGCTGAGCACCGAGGCTGTTAAACACATCTAACTCCAAACAGCAGAGCTACAGTTGGTGTGAATCACTAAAGCCGAGGCCTCGACTGGAGGAATGTGCATGTAATCTGTCACGGCCCCTTGTAGTGCATCCTGGGAGCGTGAGTCATCAGACTCCATCTCCAGGGCTCAGTGTGACTCCCCGTGCTTCGCTGCCTACTGGGTTTTTTTTAGGTCAGGGATCTATTCGGTAACATCTCAGTCAACGCCAAGTCGCTCTGTTGTGTCCGTGTTGCCATGGAGACGAGCTCAAAGTGAGGACGGCTGTGAATTTTGGAAAAAGTGATACAGTATCTTCGAGCACTGTCTGCTACTGTTCTCGTATTTAAGGTTCATCGTTTTTGACGTGATTTATACAGAATTTAAATCTAAAGTTTATGATCTATAACATTTGAGTAAAAGGGAAATATAAGATTAGCAGAGCCGGAAAAGAAATCAGAATACCAGGTAGCAGAAAAATGCATGTTTGAATACACAACATGCCACGCTAGTTTTGGACCATCTTGCCTTCCTCAGGGTGCTACAGTATCTGAGGTGGTTGTTTCTGGTTTTCTTTATGTAAAATCCATCTATTAGTTGGAAAATTTAAGACAAAGACAGTTAAAGGTCCCATATCGTGCTCATTTTCAGGTTCATACTTGTATTTTGTGTTTCTAATAGAACATAGGAACAACAACTTACAGGAAAAACCTCAAATCACACACAGGGTTATGAATAGAAGAAGGCTGATGCTGCTCCACAGGCTTGAAAAGCAACAATATGTGTTCTTAAAGACAAGAAAAAAGAAATAAAGGCATAGAAAGTGGCTCTAACTGGGATATCAAACCATCAACAGAAGTGTACACCCAGAACCTGAACTTCAGTAACCTCCTGACAGAGTGTGTTTCAGAGGGAGTGTGTGTGTGACAGATAAATGGGGAGACAAACCCCTGGACTGTTGTAAATCCTGCAGATATAGAGACTTGAGGCCCAGCTGCAGCGGAGGGCCTTGACAGCAGGAGAGCCCCTTATCAGCCAAACCACAGAGGCCGCGCTGCTATCACTTCAAGCCCTGAAAAAATGCAGCGCTCAAGGGCAGCGCCGCGCTCCATCCGCCACGTCAGTTCCCACCATAAATGCTCCCATTCATCCCGTCGCCATGAGGACCAAAAACTCTCCCTACTACTTGAACAAAACACTGAGCGATCAATACTTTGAAACAAGAAGGGTTCAGTGTCACTTAAAATAGAAAGAAAGGAACAAATAAAAGCTTTGAAAAATAGCCAACATGTTTGCCTGTTAACCGTCACCAAGAAGTCGGGACGCAGGTGAGCGTTTTCTAACCAGGAAACATCTGACAAGAGACCTCTTCAATTAAAAAAGGCTGAACTTTAGACAACGTTAGCAGGTCGGTCTTAAATCTGAAGAACGCAATTAACACTTGCAGCTGGTGATGAAGGACTCTTCTCTCATGGAGTCTTTCTAAATGTTTCTTTGGACCGACCCCTTTGATTTGCATTCAGTCTCTAAAGTGTATAAGATGAAACCTCTCTGGGCTCTTTGCTCAAATAACGTAGCTGCTAAAAAATGCAGAAAGGGCTTTTTGCAATTCAGTCAGGGTTGCATTCTTTCAGCAGAGTATCGGACTCCAGCAGCTGAACAAGCCACGCCGTGTTGAACTGGATCCCAGCTACATTTTCTGAACGTCGATAAGAAGCTGTGAGTAAATGAGAGGGAATTCCTTCAGAAACATTCCTTCAGCCTGACTCAGAGCTTCTTCAGAGCTGCTTCATCAACCAGATCGGCACCGTCCTGGTTACAAACACACAGGAAGTGGCTTCTAAAGATAGGCAGACCCTGGCTCAGGAAATAGGATATTTTGGGGGAAAATTACAGACAAAAGATGGTTAAAAGAAACGCAGCTAAATGTTGTTAATTGCTCGCAGGGGAACGCTGCTTCATTGGAAATCACAGACTCCACCTTCATGTAATTCCTAACTCTGTGATCTCCTGAAAAAAAATTGGATTATCCTCAGTTGATCTCTTCCACTCCTTGTGGACGCCGGCGACCTTGTTTGACTTTACTTTCTTTCAGAGGCTGTAGCAGGTTTTAGAGCTAAAGTGAGGGTGCTGGTCTTATATGAAACTAGAAAACTTAAGGCCCAGACACGCCAAGCCGACATCAGAGAACTAGCAGCGACAAAGGCCGACTGTTGCGTCGCCTCACGTCTCCTTTGTCTTGGCCAAAAAAAGTTGCACTCGAACACACCGCAAAGATGACAGCCGACGGCCAGTTAGCACGTACGTTCTGCTCCTGCGTGAGAGGAAATAACTCTCCACAACAGCCGGTGGCGGTAGTCTGTATTCATCATTCAAAAAGGGAAACAGGAAGACCGAGGACGGAGGATATACAAGCCGTTGTTATGATACGTACATGAAACAAAGCCGACCATTTTCACACCACTCTCACTCACCACTTAGCTTCATTCCAGATGTTCATGTCGCTGTGAAAATATCCGTGCGTTGGAACGATCAGATGAGATGAAGATGGAAAATGTGTGCGCACTCTTGACTTTACTCGTTGGCTTGCTTTCCTCACTTCCGTTTCCCTTCTCCTGCACTGATTCGTTGAAGCTGAACAGCCAATCAGAGTGATTTCTCTCACCGACGAGCTCCGCCACCGATTCAACGGCCGAAATCGGCCGAAAAACCTCCGACACGGGCAGACTAGAGCCGACAGTGCGGGAAACACAGAATAAACCAGGCCGACAGACGCTCAACGACGGCCCAAAACTGTCTGACGGCCGACCGTTGGCTCGGTGTGTCAAGGCCTTTAAGGTATCATCATCGGTACCAACCATGTCATGCTAGCTTGTCGGGAAGGAGGCTAAATAACGCTCCAAATTTAGGCACAATTTTGGCGTGGGAAAAACATTTCCATAAAAGCTTTTTTCGCATCTGCAGCCAAAGGCCACACAATAGACACTATTTGATACCATTTTTAATACCACAGGGAAAAACGTACACAACATTGAGGGAATAAAATGTGTGATTTTCATTAAAAGATAAATAGCGTTGTGTGTGTGTGTGTGTGTGTGTGTGTGTGTGTGTGTGTGTGTGTGTGTGTGTGTGTGTGTGTGTTTGTGTGTTTGTGTGTGTGTCAAGCCGCTGTCGGAGAGAAGAGAGAGCAGAAAGCGCAGCTGGTACTGGTACTACCGTGTATTGATATTATGGAAAATGAGTATTAAAACCATTTCATATGTTCAGTATCGATATGTATTGATATTTCAACACTAACAGACACACAGCTATCCAACGTTAAAGATCAAAGTAAGCGCTCTACAGACATTGAGCGTCATCGACAACAATCTTTTCTTGTAAAATGTCCGATGTTAGCGATTATTCACTAACTCCAGACATTGGTGTTGTCACGAGTTTATTAAGTTGGTGTGAATGTTCCCCCCGTGGTATCCCTATTGTAACTTTCAATGTGTTATTGTTGATTGTTTAAGTTCAAAGCTCCCATTAGCTGATCTATACGGATGATGTTAGTCACAGTAATTATGCCATAAAACCACAAAATGTTCACGCTTCCAGCCGGGAACACTGAGTGACCCAGAACATTTTATTTTGAACACGGTGCTCTAAAAACAGAAAGACACTGATGACACTTATTTATAGAAACCTATTTACCGTTTAGTTGCATGTAATGAACCATGCAACTAAACAAACAGCATCACAGGCGGGGGGTTATTCACTGGTCTAAATCTAGTCACCACATGTTCCTGTCTGCATAAAACAACAGAGAGAAACTGGGTCAGAAGGTATTTACAATAAAAATATAAATGTTTGTTTTATCCAGACGTATCAGACGGGTGGTGGTTTTAACATCGGGGCCAATTAAACACTGACAACTACTGAAAAGTGCACCGTTATCGTGTAAACATCCAGAATATACAGGTACACGCAGCCAGCACTTTAAAACAAACACCAAGAGGTGGTTGCTAATGCTAGTTAGTACAAATCAAGTCACACTCTTTTGTTTGACAGCAGAAGAGTCACTTTATAATCTATTTCATCAGCTAAATATCTGATAAATGTCATAAACATAAAGACATGGACTGAATGTTTAACTCTGAAACTCTTCTTCAACTCTGAATTGAAATTTCTGTGAAGTGTTTTTTGGCTTCTGGAGTGAGTTTTTGGAAAGTCCACAGAAATGTCTGGCATCCAGAGTCGGCCTCCTCCTCCTCCTCCTCACTCGCTCCAACACTTCAGATCAGATCTACGTTCACCTACAGCGTCCAGACCATGAATGACCATGAATGTACATGTGGGCTGGAGGAATGTGAGGCGAATAAAAGTGTCAGCAAAGAGTGATGAGACAGAGAAATAGAGAGAGAAAGGGAAATTTCCAGAAAGAGGAATCAAGTCACGTGAGCCGTAGTGGAGAACGGATGAATGCATTTACTGTTTTGTTTCAATGGACATTTAAATAAACCAAACATCTAACATGATGGTGTTCTCTATTTTACCACACGTAGATGACATCCGTCTAAAACGGCAGAAATCTCACTTTCTTTGCACTTTTTATTTTTGCACACAGGTTAAAGACACAACATCATTCTAGCTGCAACTAACCATTATTTTCATTGTCGATTATTTTCATTGTCGATTAGTCGATTAGTTGTTAGTAAAATGTCCAAGATGACGTCCTGAATTGTCTGGTTTTGTCCACAACTCAAAGATATTCTGTTAACTGTCATAGAGGAAGTAAAGAAAGCAGAAAATATTCACATTTAAAAAGCTCAATCAGATAATTTTTACCTTTTTTTCATTATAAATAAATTAATAAATTACTCAGATTGATTAATCTATTATCAAACTAGTTGGCGATTAATTTAATAGTTGACAACTAATCGATTAATTGTTGCAGCTCTACTGAATTCTACATTTAAAAGGCAAAGGATACTGTTCTGTGGTTTGTGGCATTTACTCCTCTATGCATTTGCAAGTCCGTTAAGACCAAAAAACAGTAATGGCATTGATATTTAAGCTGCAACATTATCGATTTATCAATTTACAAGGTCTTCAAATTGCTTGTTTTGTCTGACCAACAGTCCAAGACCTAAAGATATTTAATTTCCTGTCGTATATGACAAAGAAAATTACAGCAATTACTCACATTTGAGAAGCTGAATAAAAGTTAAATGAGGAAGAACGACTGACACAAGTTGAATTGTTCAGTACCAACGTTTGAAAGGATAATTCCAGTTTATTACAACTTTGGGTCTTTCATGCTTTTGTTCATCATTTCTATCAGTTATGACAACATGGTGCTGGCCCGACCATCAGGAGTTATTTGGGGTTCAGTGTCTCGCCCAACGACACTACGTCAAGTGGAGAGGAGGAGCTGGGGATCAAACTACCAACCCTATGATTAGTGGACGACCCACGACCTGTGATGGATGTTTACAACGGACAGTTTGGTAATTATGTTAATATTTGCCTGCGTTTTTTCTTCCAAATAAGTTTGTTTTTGGGGTTTTCTAGTGGTCGCCTTGTCCCCTGATCTCAGACATGAACTTGATAAGCACAAAGTTATTATCGATGATAGGAATGATGGCTAAAACTATAAAAATAAGACCAAAGTTGTAATAAACGGGAGTGATCCTTTACAGATATTAGATGTTAAAGGGAGTGACATACAGTCTTAACAACAGGCTGAGCTCTTGGCTGACCTGCTCGTCATCATCTCAGAGACACAATCATGATTCTTCATCTGGAAATAAAAATGTTTATCCTGCAAAACAAACCTCCCGTCTTCATATCTGATGGTGTAGTCTCTATAAACACAGCCACCTGGCACGGGAACAGGTCTAAAACAAACACAAACCCTCATTCTGCTGAGCCAAAACCCCCTCAATGCCACAAATATCGCCTCTGGGAGCGCGTTCGGAGGCGTCTGCCAGATTTTACAACACTCATCAACAGAGAACACACCTGCCTCGATAGCAGCGGTCCCGTATGACCTCTTAGAAAGAAAGAAAGTCCCTCGGAGCCCAGCTCTAAATGTAGATCAGCAGGGAAACTCCCAGAGGAAAGAGAAACCTGCCCCCCCGAAACAGTCAACACCTAAACAAAGCCAACAATAGCACGCGTCCATTACAAGCCCGTAGCACAAGCCAGTGACTTCCCCTCGCTAACAATGGCTGCTGACAGCATGTGAGATCATTTGGATGTAGGGCAAGTGACAGAGGACGAGTGGGGGGGGGGGAGGTGTTACCGAATGTTCAGAAAACTCTTCAGTGGTCTAAATACTGAGGCAGCGAAGCCTAGACGAGCAGAAACCACTGAAACCACTGAAATCTTCACCTTACCAGAGCCTTAAATGGCTAAATGTCCCTCCTTCTTACACCTCACCAACTCACTGACAACACGCTCTCTAATGGAGTATACAAAACCTCTTCTTCTTCAGCTTTTCATAAGTGTAACAAGTTGTGGATACATGATAAAACACATCATTGCAGCTGAAATTAAGTATCTCCAGCCATGCTAGCAGCTCTGTGAGGTTGTGTGAGCAATAACAACCAATGCCAACATGCTGATAGTTTAGCATGTGTAATGTTTACCATATCTACTATCTTACTTTAGTATGCTAATATTTGCTAATTATCACTAAACAATCTGCTGATTATTTCATCGATTAATCATTTGGTCTAAACTAGAATTACCGCCTCACGTTTGTACGCCTCCGCCAACCAGTCAAGTTACAGTTTACATCCATGTCTGTCCAAAATGTCATCACGTCATCATTTGATCCTGTTGGATATTTGTGTGAAATTGTCATAATTAGCAGATGAATTCTTGAGTTATGGCCAAAAAACGTGTTTTGTGAGGTCACAGAGATCTTTGACCAGTAAAATCTAATCAGTTCATCCTTGAGTCCAAGTGGACGTTTTTGTCAAATTTGACAAAATTCCCTCCAGGGATATCATGTTCACGTGAACAGGACACAGTGGCCTTTGACCACCAAAATCTAATCAGTTCATCTAAAACATAATGCCGCTGCGGAGGCATAAAAATGCCCAAGGTGTCATCTTCACATTGCTTGTTTTGTCCGACCAACAGTCCATAAAAAAAGAGATTAATTTTACAATGATTTAAATCACTAAAAATGAGCAAATGCTCAAAATTAGAGAAGCTGGAAATACTGTATTTGGTGATTTTCTTGAAAAGTGAGTCAAGCTATTGATTGATTACCAGGATAGGTGTTGATTCACCTTCTGCAGAGCGACTTATCGATTCATTGATTAATGGTTCAAGTCTACTGAATGCTAACATGCTGATGTAAAGCACGTAGAATGTTCGCCATCTTAACTTAGCATGTTAGCATGCTAACATTTGCTATTTAGCACTTAATCTCTATAAACAGATCCTGCATTCATATGTAGAAGTTGTAGGCAACGGGACAGGATTTTGGTAACGGAAATGTTCTGGTTTCTGTTTGTAGTCCAAGTATCGACCAATCACGTTAGAGCAGGCTTTGGTTGAATGCAGGTAAACAGTCCATGTGCAAAAGTGTCGGAATGTGTTGGCTGAAATGCATTCTGGGAACCCACTGGCTATCGTCTGACAATGATTTAGCTTTATCGGTTTATTGGTTTAAAATCAGCATGTCAACTGGCTACTTGTGAAACAATCCGGTCGTACACGTTGTCTCTCAACTCCAACTCCAGTCTTGCATCTCAAGTACAGTTGAGGTGGAGATATCTGGTCATAAAAATGAAAATGTTGACCTGATGATGGCGCTAAAAGAAACATTAGAGGGTCATCAAAGTTATTACAATTCATCTGGAACAGGTGAGCATGAATGTCTGAACAAGACTTCATAGAAATCATCCACTAGTTGTTGAGATATTTCACTCAAAACTACAACCTCATTGTGGCGCTAGACCACGAATGTCTGTACAAAATTTCATGGCAATCCATCCAATAGATGTTGAGATATTTCAGTCTAGACCGACCGACGTTGCCGCCTCACTAGCATGACTAAAAATGTAATGAAGCAAATGTCACTGTGATCTTACTGCAGATATCTAACGTTCTCTTTTCTGTCTTCTCTTTGAACAAACAAGCCTAAAACACAGACTCCCTTCTTCTCCCACACTAGCAGTACTTTCCCTGCATCTGGACTAATCTAAAAAGGTTCCTATTTCTAAATTACCGCCAACACAAAGGCTCTATTTCTGTCGTTTGTTTGTGCCTCTTCCAGCTAAAACTTGACGTGAACATGAACAGATTCCTTTCTGTGAAATTAAGTTGACAGATAGGCCGCGGGCCAAAGAACGACTGATTCGATTTTGGAAAAGAAGAAGATCCACATTTCCGGCCATCAGATAATTAATTTTATTTAGCTGTAACTTCAGATGTACTTCCAAGTCCTCCGGGCTTGTTTACAGCGTCAATAAATCTATTTAAATTCAAAGTGATGGGAAAGAGGAAGTTTTTCTTTTCAAGTGCCTTCTAGTTGTTTGTACTTTTTGCTTATTTGTCTCGCTAATAGTTTGTTCTATTTGCTCTCGTTCACGAAGACCAAACCTTGATTTAAGTGCATTCGTGTCCATGTGATTCCTAAAACGGGGTGACAGAGCTGTTGTGACAGGTATTAGTAATACACGCCTGCAGCTAAACTGGCTTTGTCAGCTGTTATCAATCACATGTACAGAGTTTCATCAGGAGAATAAACCTCTTATTTTTCAGTGGAGTCTGGTGTGGGATCCTGGCGGTGACCGTGTCCCACTTTCTTTTGTTTTCACCTTTTCTTAGCTGAACTATTGTACAATGCGGTTGTGCTTTAGGCGACCCTGTTCACACACACAACTGGTTTTCCTTGAATTATCAGTTATTTGGCGAGATAAAGTACTAAATATAGGAATTATTGCTTCTTGATCATGAGTTTTTACTTGTTTTCCATCATTATATATCATCTGTTTGCCAAACAATATAAGACATTGACAAACAAATATCACCTCAACTCATTCACTCGCTTGTTGAAGAGCTTTTGATCGTATCTGTGAAGATGTTTGGAATCATGGAAAGTCAATCTGCTGATGAGGATCAAAAGCTGCAGAAAAAGAATAATCACTTCTTTAAAACACAAAAACCTGTGAGTCTCAGCTGTGCCCAGAGACAGTGTACAGTAGTAGTAAAGACAGCGAACAGGAACCAGATAATCCTGCTGAATCAAATCAAATCCCTCCAGAACCTTCTCGACTGCTCCATCTTTCCTTCCACTGTCTGACTGAGTAAAGAAAAATACTACAGTCTTGTTTTCACTAAATTATAAAGGTAAACACAGGCTGAGTTCTTGAGTTCTTTCTCTGTCTTTTGTTTGTGTGATCAAAGGTTTATATCTGTTAATGTGTCCTACTTATTCTCAAGTGTTGCTCACAACAGTTTTTGGTTTTTAGATATCTGTTTTACATACTTGTCAACCCTCCCGATGTTCCCGGGAGACTCATGTTTTTCACCGTCCTCTCCCGGTTTCCTCCGGGGTCACAATTCTCCCGTATTTCTCCTGATTTTCCCAATTTTTACACCTTATTTTTTCCTTTTCGTTATCACAACCTGTTTCTGTCACTATAAGCTGAACGCAGCGGCGGAGCGCAGCTCAAACCGCTAAGTATTCAAGATAAAAAATGCTGTGGCAGTGTACTTATTATTTTGTTATTTTCATTCTTTAAAAGTCACCAGAATGCAGGAAACAAAATCTATGAAACTCAAATTGTTCTGGGGGAGGATGATATTGAAATCCTCCCTATTTTTCAAGTCTCAAGGTCGGTAAGTATGCAGTTTAATTATCTATCTAATACGCACCAACATGTCTGTACATCGTAAGAACTACAGAAGACGTCACATCTGTTTTCAAAACAATTTCAGTTCTGATATTTATGAGATTAAAACGTTTTCAAACTAGCTGAGTATACGCCAAATAACGATTAAGTCTCTCCGTTGCAGTGAGGTTGCCAGGTTTGGTACCACTGTGCCTGTACAGAGACCAACACCAAAGCTCCCAGGTATCTGGCAACCAGAGCTCTAGTGGGAGACGCTGCACAGAAGTACTGGATGGATAAACTGCTGTTGGCTCCAGCTCCGTATTTAACACATTAACATGAGACTGATATGAATCTTCTCGTCTAATTTGCAGAAAAGAAGCAAAACAAAGATGAAATATTCCTCCAGTAATGTACGATTTATAGACCCTGAAACATTCAGATCTGAGGTTCATGCAGGCAGCATATCTCATGTTTTAATTCAGTCCAGATGGGAAATATAAAACATCAACTGCATGACTCGAACCCTACAGATTCCTGTCACATGATGGAGGCAAACTTGATTAAATTTGGGACACTGAGCTGCATCCTTCTCTTTAAATACACTTTAGTTAATATGTTTTTTTTTTAAAGTTGCTTTATGTAAGAAGACCAGTCCAGGTAATTAAACCAGAACCAGACAGACAGCGAGTGCAGGAATCAGACGGTTTAAGTATTTCTCCAGGCGTCGCAGGCCTTCACATTCCAGCCGCTGTCTGTTTCTGTCGTTGTGTCTGCCGGCTGAGATCCAGCACTCGGCTACTCGACTCTCCTCAAAACGAACCGCGGGGACAAAAGCTCCTCTGTCTGTATCGACTCGGACGCCCCGGCTCCTGTTTCTCACCGAGACGCTTCAATCAATCAATGCTTCAATCTTAAAAGAGAGCACATCACAGTTCACCTGCGATCACTGCAGCTCAGAGTGTCCTGATATGACATCTACCTCCTCCACGTGTGTCTCAGATCTGATGTTTTACACTCCCTGTAGGTCTGGATTAAGGCTGCAACTGACGATTATTTTCATTGTTGAATAATCTGATGATTATTTTCTTGATTAATCGATTAGTTGTTTGGTCTATAAAAGGGTGAAAAATGCGGATCAGTGTTTCCCGAAGCCCAAGATGACGTCTTCAAATGTTCTTGTTTTGTCCACAACTCAAAGACATTCAGTTTACTGTCATAGAGGAGGAAAGAAACCAGAAAATATTCACATTTAAGAAGCTGCAATCAGAGAATTTAGACAGTTTTTTTCTTTAAAAATTACTCAAACTGATTAATCAATTAGTTAGTTGAAAACTTATCGAATAATCGTTGCAGCTCTAGTCTGGATCACATGGATAAACCTGCACCAGACATAACAACAACCAGTTGTGGAAAGTAACTAAATACATTTACACAAGTACTGTGCGGTACTTTACTTCCATTTTATGCTATTTTATACTTCTACTCCACTACTCAGAGGGAAATATTGAACTTTTTACTCTACTACATTTATTTGACAGCTTTAGTTACTTTGCAGATTGAGATTATTGATACAAAATATTATCAACAAATAAAATGTGATTTTAGGTTACAGCAGTATAAAAAGTAATTAAAGTTACTGTTAACTGGTTATGAAATAGTCTCAGTTTAATATTGATGCCTCTATATGACCTATATAAGTAAACAAGACCATCAGGGAGAATATTGGCTGTTTCTATATAGTTATTCTTAATGCTTATCATCGGTACCACCGGGTCCAATTTTGTGCGAAATCAGACATAATCATGCAGGTTCACCAGAAACTCCTTCAGCTCAGACTCCAGCGGGAAGCCGTATTGCTGGGCCCACTGGAGGGAAGGGAGGCACGGGAGAACCAGAACCAGGACTACGCGGGGAAGACTGTCAGACCCTGCTGCAGTAAAATGAGAGGTTTTCTAAAGGGACTCTGGTGCTCGGAAACACTACCGCTTTCGTCCAAAGGGACCGCCAAAATCGACACAAAGTTCCTCGTAGTAACGTTAAAATTAGCTCCACCTTTACCATAATTTGATGCTAGTACTTTTATACTTTCTTGAGTAAAATTTTGAATGCAGGACTTTTACTTGTAACAGTTTTACACTGTAGTGCTGATACTTTCACTTTGGAGATAGGGAAGGAAACTTTAAACCAGTATTGTGTTCTTTCCTGTTTCTGTAATGAGATATTGTTTGTGTTTGATCGCATGTGATATTATTTCTTCCATGTGCATGAACTACTGTACAGTTCTGTGGTATTATGTCACATAACTGCTTGTAAACTTGGCTGAATCTCTGTTAGCACTGAGAACAATCAGACCAGGATACATCAGAAAGAAAGAAAGCTGTTTTTAGATCAGTTACTTACAGTAGCTCTGTGTCTCTGATTTCACTGTCAGCATTGATTACTTCCTAAAAATAGATCTGAAGACTTCCATATAAGTGGCTGTTGGTCAGACCCAACGGTCCTGAACTGATCTTTGGGTCCAGAACTGAATGAGCTGACAGTTTAAAGGAGTTACTGTTAAAAGACCTCAATGAGCAGCAGTCGGTTCTTTGTTCAGCAGTGTTTTATGTTGGTTTGGCTCCTAATCCTGCTGGTTTGTTACTGTACGGAGCTCTCAGAACTCCACTCTTAATCAGGACTATTTTTAGCTTCAATTCACTGTTGAATACTGTTTGACTGCAGCTTTTTTTTCTTTTTACATCACTCGGTATTGTTTACTCAGCTCCCATGAAAATACGATTACAGTGGGACGACACGGTTACATAAATTCAAACAAAACATGTGAAAAGAAGACTTAAACACATGATATACAAACAGCTGAGTTAAACAAAGTTCACTCTATCCCATCACACCAAACTAAATCTGGAAGTTTATGACCTACAGACCCTGCAAAACCAATGTTGTGATATTTTAATCATATCAACCTTAAAGGACCAGTGTGTAGCGTTAGGGTTAAGCCATCTAGTGGTGAGGTTGCAGATTGCAACCAACTGATTTCCCCTGCGCTCACTCCTCCCTTTCCAAGCGTAACCAAGGTAACGTAAAAACATTAAAGGCTCTCTCTAGAGCCAGAGTTTGGTTTGTCCGTTCTGGGCTACTGTAGAAACATGGCAGACTCCATGAAGAGGAACTACTCCCTATGTAGATATGAAGGACTCATTCTAAGCTCACGAAAACACAACGATTCTTAGTTTCAGGTGATTATACACTAATGAAAACAGTTATGAATATTATATTCCATTTCTAATCGATTCGTTGACCAATTACAACTATTTTGATAAAGTATTTTATAAGTAAAGTTTCAAGCAAAGATGGCCAAGTATTTCATGGTTCCATCATCTAAATTTGGAGGATTTGCTGTTTTTCTTTGTCCTATGTGACGGTTAACAGATTCTTTTTAGATTGTGGATCGTTTTTTAGGCAAAAAAAAATTATGACATTTTATAAGTTAAATGATTAAATGATTAATTTAAAAAAATAAATATATAAGTTGCAGTCTTCATTGGTAGCCAAACGTGGAAGGTGTCTCGCCATAACTTAATAAATAAATAAATAATAAATAAATAAATCAACAGAAGAGGCATTAAGCGTGAAAAGAAACCCATCCATCCATTGTTTGTAACCAAGAAAATTAAAAAATTAGCCAGCGTGAAGCCAACAATTACTTATTTATATACCAAAGTCAAGCACATCAGCACTCATCTCCACGTGACCTTTAGTCACGTATAACAATACAAGAAACAAGTATGACAGAAGAATGAGCATAAACTGGGTCAACGCGGCATCATTGTTCTGTCTGACAAAGATGTAACGTGATCTGTTATAGAAAACCAACATTTCAAAGCCATTTGATCCCGTCAGCTATACGATACAGTACGTAGAGACTCTGCGGCTGGTCACATGGAGCCACAGGGATCAACAACTAACAATCCAACCCTCCAACCTCCTCCACACCCGCTCCAGTGACCCTTTATACCGTAAAAAAGAACCATGACACTGAATAAGGTCCACCTCAGCTTCTGGACCGACGGGAAGAAAGGCGGCGATTGTGGAGGAAACCCCTCGGCCTCTGCAGCAGGAGGGGGATTAGGCATTAGGTAATTGTGTTAGAGGAGAGGATTAGATTAGAGGCAGTAGGTTAGCTGGAGGAGCTACCTCTCTGAGCTCAGGAGGGAAGAACTTGTATCAGTCCAGGTCTGATTGATGGCAAACAGACCAGAGAGAATCCGTACAGACAGACAGACAGAGACCAGATCTCCATGTGGTATCAGTTAAACTGTTGTCCTAGTCCGATCCCAGAACCTTACATAAGGCCGATAAATATGATTACTCATCATCCTCCCTCCTGATCTGATCTGGTTGCTTGTACGCGATGTAAGGAGAGCCGTGCTGGAGAATGTTTCCACTTAATCCATTTTTCTACAGATAACAGAGAGACTTTGGGTCACGGGTTGAAGAGGAAAGTGACGTAGTGGGAAAAAAAGATTTATAGATATGAAATGAGCTCAGAGTGTACAAAGAAAATACCGTGCCAGAGGAGCATCGGGGTCATATCTTTGGCTCCGGGTTGGTTGGTCCACCCCTTTGATCCAAATACTGTCAAAGTTAACGTGATAATAACACATTAACACAACTCAGAGGTTGTAGCCGGCTCAGTTATAAAGCTAGAGTGAAGATACTGGTTTCATATGAAACTATTAAACCTGATGAATCCATCGGTACCAACCATGTCATACTAGCTTGTAGTGAAAGAAGTTTAATAACGCTCCAAACTGATGCAAGGAGGGACTGTCATGTCCATTTTCAAAGGGGTCCCTTGACCTCTGACCTCCAGATATGTGAATGTAAATGGGTTCTATGGGTACCCACGAGTCTTCCCTTTACAGATATGCCTACTTTATGATAATCACATGCAGTTTGGGGGCAAGTCATAGTCAAGTCAGCACACTGACACACTGACAGCTGTTGTTTCCTGTTGGGCTGCAGTTTGCCATGTTATGATTGAAGCATATATTTTATGCTAAATGCAGTACCTGTGAGGGTTTCTGGACAATATCTGTCATTGTTTTGTTTTGTTAATTGATTTACAATAATAAATATATACATACATTTTGCATAAAGCAGCATATTTGTCCACTCCCATGTTGATAAGAGTATTAATACTTGATAAATCTCCCTTTAAGGTACATTTTGAACAGATTATTTTAATCGATTGACAGCGTTATTGTAAATCAAACCTCTTTGGGTTTTGGACTGTAGGTTGGACACCTTGGGCATTAGGAAATTCTGAATGCAGACCAATAATAATACTATACTCGACAATGAAAACAATGGTTAGATGCAGCCCTAGCATTTAGCTCTAACCACAGAGCTGCTAGCATGGCTGTAGACTCTTAGTATTATTAAATAATCTCTAATAGACCCGGTCATTACTAGGGATGTCACGAGAACCATTACTTCGGTACCAACTCGGTACCAAAATTCTAAAAATGTGACGGTACTCGTTTTCTTCTGCCTGTAATGGTCATTTGGTACCGGAGCGGAGATACTAGAGATGCGATTCTTCCGGATGTAATGGCGGCAGTATACGCTTACAAGTGTTCTCATCTGCCGTGAAATGAAGGAAGAAGAAGAACGCCGTAACAGCACGGAAAAAAACAACAACACGAGACGTGAAAGATGTCAGCTGCTGCAGCGTACTTTGCGTTCGAGGTGGATTTACAAGGAGTAATAATAGATTCGCAGAAACCAGTATGCGGTGCAGTAACGGTGCCGTCGTTCTTTTCTTTCCAAAGGAGGAAATACTTCCAATTTAGCAAAGCACCTCAAAGACAGACATCCAGACAATATTGTTTGTTTCAAATACTTGAAGGCTACATGCCACTGTTCTGTTTTGCAATGTTAATAGACGTTTATTTTTATTTATTACTTAAAGGCCTCTGTTTTTTGTAATGTTCAAATGTTTTAATAAAAGGAGTGCGTGTTGACTTACATGGGATTTATTTATTTTTTTGTTTTTTTTTACCGTGGTATCGAATTGGTATCGAGAATCGTGTAGATTCACCGGTATTGGTATCAACTACTAGATTTCTGGTACCGTGACATCCCTAGTCATTACACAACACCTTATTGCAGTATACCTTACACAGATATACTGTATATAAAGTACAAGCCGTATATAGTCTATTAGCTTCTAGATCTGAACCTGGAAATACCAGTGAGTGATATGACAAACATAACAACTATTCTCAATATCGGTATTAAAGTTTCCATTACATTAGGTGAGATCTGACTCACTGACACCTGCAGAGGAAGGTTTCGGTAGGCGTCTCGTCAGTATTGAATTTAATAAGAGAGAGTGTGTGTGTGTGTGTGTGTGTGGGCGGACTGATAACCACAGAAAAAGAGCAAGTCATCCTGGAACAGTAGCGGTGGCGGCACTTCTCTCGTGCCGCCACCGTCTCCTCTAAAGAGTCAGGTCACAGTGTCTCAATCTAGTATTATTTACTTCTGCTTTTACTTTTGTTATGTCTGTTATTATTATAACCTCATACAGAGTCCGTTATCTCTTTATTTACAGCAACTCAGCATTTGACATTGATAAGCTGTTTAACATAGCATCTACGCTATTATAATAAGGATTTACAGGGTTTAAAAATATAGGATTACATTACATCATCTGAGGTGTAAGACATCATCTGGTTCATATTAATTTATTTGCTGTATATTCTGGATACATACAGCTGTTTATATGTTATTTAAATATATAATAAAGTGGTTTAAAAGTGAGGTAAAAGCATCTGTCTCACTGTGGATATCTTTAGTTTTTATTTACTAATACTTCTAAAAAGAAATGTGTGTTTCTTGGTGGTAACTGGCCTTAAATTAAACTCCTTTTATTCCTAGCTTTGGTTGTTTAATTAATAATTTATCATCAGCTCAGTATCAACCCAGGATCCCCGTCCTGGTTCCTGGTCCTGGACCCTCAGAACCAGTCTGGACCCTCAGAACCAGTTTGGACCTTCAGAACCAGTCTGGACCCTCAGAACCAGTTTGGACCTTCAGAAACCCTCAGAACCAGTCTGAACCCTCAGAACCAGTCTGGACCCTCAGAACCAGTCTGAAACCCTCAGAACCAGTCTGGAACCAGTCTGAACCCTCAGAACCAGTCTGAACCCTCAGAACCAGTCTGGAACCAGTCTGAACTCTCAGAACCAGTCTGAAACCAGTCTGAACCCTCAGAACCAGTCTGAACCCTCAGAACCAGTCAGAACCAGTCTTTACATCCTCCAGATCTCAACCCACCCAGCAGCCTCATCTACCGGCCCTCCCCGCCTCTCCCTCTCCTCCTCCGGCCTCTCCTCACCTCCAGCAGCGGTAGGTCCGGGTCCAGGTGCGTGAGGCTGTGGAGGACCACCGGGCTCCGGTCCTGGACCACCTCCAGCCTCACACCGTCCCAGATGCTCCGAACCCTCCACGACGAGTCGAACATCCCCAGAGAATGGACCATGGAGGCCCGCAGAGTTCAGTCACAGTCTCAGTAATGGAACCGACATCTTCACTACTTTGTATTCGTGTTTAACCCGGAGAGAGTCGGTGTTGCTGTCTGTCTGTCTAACGGTGGTTCAACGGCTCTGTGGTTTGTTCAGTGTCGGCGGATCATCGCTGCTCTGACTGAAGCTGCTCTAAGCCCCGCCCCCAAGGGCCTGTGCTGCATTCATGGCTGTCGGAATTATCAGACACCCCGGATCCAACGGAGGAGTAACATTATTAAAATACTATTTATATTAATTCTGAGAAAACTATTACCTAAAAACTAAACATTATTTCATCTCTCTAATCTCTAATGTGCTTCACCTTCACCCAGAAGACTAAAATAATAAACGGGTGTTAAATAATAATTATATGATAATTTATCATCACAACCTGCACATTGGTTTACTTTCTATTATATTTTATATTTTCTAAACTTGTTGTAGTAGTCTGGTATATTTATAGTGTATTGTAATATATTCTTTATATTGTGTATACTATAAATATTATCTTTAGTGTTGATATGTGTATTTACTGCTGCTGTAACACAATAATTTCCTAATTTGGGATCGATAAAGTACATTTATCTATCTATGGACCTATTTGTCTGAAATAAAGAATTGAATGTAGAATAATTTTATTAATTGTAATATCTTATGTATGCTACATACATTTCATTACATTATATAATATAATGTATATATATATATATATTATGATTATTCCTTTTTTGTTTTGCTGTATTTATAATGCTCTGTACTTCTTTAGTATTTTTATACTGCGTTAACATGTTAATTTCCTCTTCTGGGGATCAAGTCTTATCTTAATTGAGATGCTATTTTGGGAAAAAAAATATCATAATCATCCTTTATGTATTCATTTTACTCCAAATAAATTAATTTAATTTATTGAACTTCTTTATTTTTATTTATTTATTTTCAAATTTCTCAATTTTGCCTTTAAAGAATATACATCATTTTTGTATTATTAAAATGCTGGCTATACACTTTCAGAAAACATTCAGAAATTAATCAGAATATTAGAATAATATTAGAATATTATGTTTCCTTAAACTTTACCTCAATCGTCACATACATACATATGCATGCATGAAATTTGACCTCTGCATTTTACCCATCCTAAACATAACAACTTCGTCACGCGGACATTATCGAACCGCTAACCTTGAGATTAAAGGACGACCCGTTCTACCTCCTGAGCCACAGCCGCCTCATATGCATACAAGTTTTTTAAAGTAACCTACAAGAACAAACACCATATGACATTTAATGACCAGCAAAACAACTATTTTTTGTCAAAAAAGCCCTTTTTTCTGTTTCTAACAAGGACTATATTGTATGGTAAGTTAATATTTACACCGTGTATACTGTGAAACAGAGATCTACGAGGTGTCCCTGAAGGCAGCGTTACGTCATGGCTTTGGGAAATGATGGTGAGTTGTTTCTGATGTCACTATGGCAGCAGGCTGCTATGAGACAAGAAAACACACTGATGTACATTTACTGTCCCACTATGCAGCAGCAGCAGGCTGCTATGAGACAAGAAAACACACTGATGTACATTTACTGTCCCGGCTGTCTGCTGGAAAACCAACAGCACGTCTGCAAACATTAACTCAAGTTATATCAGACTTAAAGTACAATTTAAAGGTACTTGTACTTGAATATTTTCATTTATGCTTCCATGTACCACAATTTAGAGGGAAATATTGTACATTTTACTTAATTTCATCCATTTATTACATTTTTTAGTCATCACTTACATTTTGTTTTGCAGATTAAGATTTTGCATACAAATATATACAATTTCAAAATACTGCTCTCATGTTGAAATGCAAATAATTTCAACAAATAATAAGATTAAATAAAATATATACAATAATGTATTTGTAGGGTACACTTTTAAAGGGGCCATTTTATTAATTCTTGCACACAGTTTTATTTCCAACAAGTCCTATATGTTTTTATTATTATTGCTAATGTTTTTATCTTATATTATTTTTGGGTATTTTATTCCATTTTTTTTTTTTTATTATTTTAATTGTCAGATTTTATTTGCCTCATTGCATCCTGTAATGTTTTAATCCTGGTTCAACCATGTAAAGCACTTTGTAACTTTATTAGTATTATCATCATTATTCTGCATAATATGTACCTTTATTACTTATTTCAACTCACTTTTTTGAGTAAAAAAATTAATAACAGACTTTACTAGTACTCTGACATTGTGGAAATATTATTATTAATAAATAATATTATTAATCTGCCAATTATTTTCTTGATTAACAGATTAATTTGGTTTCTTTGGTCTATAAAATGTAAGAAAGTAGTAAAAAATGCCCATCACAAGTTCCCAGAGCCGAAAGTGATGTCTTCAAATGTCTTGTTTTGATTGACTAATCGTCTAAAAATAAAAAAATATATTTATTTACAGTGGTATGAAACGGAGGGAAGCAGCAAAGACTCACGTTTTTGTAATTTTTGCTAAATCTGAACACTTTCTTTCATCACCGTCAGCTAAACACAAGCAAATAATAAATCTAAGTCCATGACAAACCAGCAAATAAATGACAACAAATGCAGTAAAACCGTCTCTGTGATCAACAAACACAAAGATTCTTGTCCATTATCTGAAATGCCAGAAAGCACAGCTCCTCACAGACCTGAAATACCCATCAGTCCCTGTTTCTGCTGTGCACTTAACCTCTGAATCACCACTACAAGACAAGGTCAGTCTGCTGTCCAACACTGGAGGAGCCTCCATCAATGTGACATCTAACGCTGCCCCCTACTGGCCAACAACAGGAAACAAATGTCTCATTATACCACGCTGGGATATCTATCATCTTAATAAGATGCCTGCCAAGCTTTTAAAATGATTAGTACCTCTAATTAATTCAGCCTATTTAAAATGAGAAGCAAATACATCAACAAAACAAATGAACTGCAACAGACTGGGCCGTATTTTACAGATAATTAATGGTGAACTTTAATTAAGGTTATTTATTTCCAAGCATGTTTTTTGGGAAGATAACACAGTTTAATCCACTCTGGCTTTTTCACAACAGACAGACGCACTGACAGGAAGAACAGGTGTGAAAGTGATTGAGCAAATTTTAACGAAAACATCTGCTGCACCAGCTGAGAGCTGAACGCAACCACAAACACGTCTGACCTCCGCGGCCTTTCTCATCACCGAGCCGCTGCGCTTCATAACTCACAGAGCTGCAGCTGCTGCTACAGGAGAAAACACAGAGTGTGTGAGTGTGAGAAAGAGAGCACGGCGAAGGACCGATACCGGTGTTTGAAGATCAATACTGACGCCAATACTCACTGCACTTAAATCATCAGCAGCTGATGTTTAGTGCATAAATATTTCATACCAAAAAACATTAAGATATGCAAATGTTTCCCCCCCAAAAAATCCCTTTATAGTGAAACAGGAAGTAATAAAATTGTCTTAAGGTCAGCGGATATTTAATGCGAAAAGACTCGTTACAGACCAATTAAATCTAAACTGTGCATGGAAAATTAAAATGTTATGTGATCAGACGTCAGATGAGAAATCTGATGATAAATATTTGTTGTTGTTTTTTCTGACTGAATAAATTGATTAACTCTTCGTTCAAGTGGTGACCCATAAAAAGTCTGTTATAGTGTCTAATAAGGGCTGGGCAGTATATCGATATATCGATATCGTGATATGAGACTAGATATCTTCTTAGATTTTGGATATTGAAATATGGTAATATGGCTGTAAGTGTTGTCTTTTCCTGGTTTTAAAGGCTGCATTACAGTAAAGTGATGTAATTTTCTGAACTTACCAGACTTTTCTTTTATTTGCTTTTACCCACTTAATCATTAATATCCACATTACTGAAGATTATTTATGAAAAATCACATTGTGTAAATATTTCGTGAAAGCACCAATGGTCAAACCTACAATATCGTCATCGAGGTTTTTGGTTAAAATATTGTGATTTTCTCCATATCGCAGCCCTTTGTCTCATTATAGTTTAGTTTAGTTTATTCTGGTCGTTTTCAACCTATACAACTAAAATACATACATATATAAAAAAGAATAAGATAAGTCATTACTTTTGAAATAGTGACAAACCAAAGCAGTTTATGCTGACCAAAAAGGGGGAATAAATCAAATCATTTTTCCCATTTAAAGGTACTATATATAACTTTCAGAGAATCCCTGTTATTAATAACACCAGTGGCTGTAAATATGTGAAAACTAAACTAAAAACATCTATTTGTGAAGAGGCTAAAAGCATGAAAAAAACATTCAGAAATATGTGAAAAATATCCAAAAAATGATAGAAAAATATTAGTAAAATATGTGAAAGATATCTGAACATTTTTAATAAAATATGTGAAAACTTATTAGTTAAATATGTGTGAAAAATATTGGAAAACTTTCCGAAAATCTAGGAAAATGTCTGAAAAATGTGTAAAATATCCAAAAAATGGCTGAAAAATATTAGTAAAATATGTGAAAAGTAAACAAAATAACATCTATTTGTAAAGAGCCTAAAAGCATGAAAACAAATATCCGAAAAATGACGGGAAATTATTAGTGAAAAATATCTAAAAGAAAAAAAGTATGGAAAAGTATTAGTAAAATATGTGAAACAAAATGTAAAAAATATTTCAAAAAATATGTGAAAAATTGTATGAAAAATATCCCAAAAATAACTAAAATATGTGAAAAATAAACAATTTCCTTTACATAGAAATCAGACTACAGGCTGTTATAGGTAACCAAGAAAGTCTTGGAAGATCTCAGTTTTTTAGTTACATTACAATCTGTTCACACAATGGCAATACAAGCAATTAATACATGTAAATTGTTACATATAGTACCTTTTAAGCTTTTTATTAGCTATTTTTTAATTTTCTAACATCTAGAACCCAAAAATTGACTGGCTGTTATTATTCTATCTGTTTCTTTTACTGTCAACGAAACCAACATCATGTTAGTCCGTCTCTCAATACTTTCTGACTTCCTGTCTGTGGCTTTCAGCTCCAAGCCCATTGGTTCCTACCAATGACGTAAATCTTCAAACACAGCTCACAAATGTATAGTTTAATATTAACTTTAGTTTCTAATCAAACAGGAGGAAACAGTGCATTTGTTGGGGACTATTTTCAGCGGCGGATTAATCCACGTTTGGTGCTCCAGTGAGTATTTTGCATCTGACAGCAGCTCGTCAACACAAACACTTTAAGATAAATCCGACTGCAATCTGATTTACTGCCGTGCACCTGACACCAAAATGTCTAAACCTAAAAGAAAGGCTAATCTGGAGTCAGCTAATATTTCAGGGTTGTTTGTTTTTTGTGGTGTTTAATGTGTCTGCTTCCTGTCTGATCTGCGAGGAAACAGCTGCTGTTCTCCAGGAATAAAACCTCAGGAGGAGGCACGACTCTTATAAACATGCAGAGCAGTATGCCAGACACCACTATTTCCATTTTCTGCTACTTTATACTCTCTCTACTACATTTAATTTGCGAAAAATTGTACTTCACTACATTTATTTGCCAGCTGTAGTTGCTTAACCCGATCTCATGGGAAGGCTTACAAATAACACGACATTACAAGGACATTTCACGTGTCATTTTTACGCCATTTTTACAGAACTCACGTAACATCTGCAGTTAGGTTGAGCCAACAAATCCACTTAGTTAGGTTTAGAAAAATCATCATGGTTGGGCTTAAAATAAGTACGTAAACTAAGTAGAATACGTACGGAAACAATATAACATCAGTACGGAAAACACGTCACTAATGTAACCGGTCCCCTGGTTGAAAGTCTTGTGTTTGTTGGACCCGTCCAGCTCCCCTCCCGCCCGCCATCAGCAGTCTTTCTCTCTTTTTATTCTACGTCACTAGCTCTGAGAATAGCATATTCACACGGTTGCGTTTACATTGCAGACAGTACAGACTACATGGCGTACACATGAAACGCCAAAAGCATGTTCTTATTGTTGAATTATCGTATCATTCATACGCCTTTCCTGCAACCGGGCTGAGTTACAGGTTACTTTTCAAATCAAGATTTTACATTATATAAAACATACGATAAGCTTGGTGGTTTCACTTAAAGGTCCCATATCGTGCTCATTTTCTGGTTCTTGTATTTTGTGTTTCTACTAGAACATGTTTATATGATGTAATGTTCAAAAAACCCTTATTTTCCTCATACTGTCTGCCTGAATATGCCTGTATTTACCCTCTGTCTGAAACGCTCCGTTTTAGCTAATTTCAATGGAATTTCAACGGAATTGCGTTGCTAGGCAACAGCTTGGGTTTATGTTTACTTCCTGTCAGCTGATGTCATTCACATACACTGCAACCGGAAATAAACCAGGACACATTTAAAATGTTTACATTTAAAACTGTGAAATAGTCTAAATATATTGTATATTTGTGACATCACAAATGGACAGAAATCCTGACGGCTTGTTTCAAAGACACAGTTTTTGACTACGGGCTGTGTGTATTTCTCCATGGACTGAGCATTTCGATACTTTCACAGTAGTTATATAGCACTTAAACCTGCTATATAAATTTTAAAAAAGCATGGAAATCTCACTTTTTACAATATGGGACCTTTAAATAACAGTTTGAGGCCCAAAGCGGAAAGAAATATTCAATATTTCACAAAAAAAAAACAGCAAAGAAAAAGAGAAAAGTACAAAAAATTAGTACAAATTAGTCCTTCCCCACAACCCATCACATTTATCTTCTACTTTAAGTACATTTAGCTGATCGTATGATGATTATCTTGTAACAGAGTTATTTTAATACTGATTTATTGGTATTTCTACTTGAGTAATAGATCTGAATACTTCTTCGGCCACTGCTAGACACGAGGTAGAGGAGAGGGAGTTGGAGAAACAACCTCTGAAACCTGTTTCAGAAGATTTTTCAACCACATAAGCATAAAATAAAACACTGAATGTTGAGAACAATAAAAGCAGAAGCTTGAGTATAAAAACATCCACACTGGTATCGGTCTTCCAGAAGAAAAAAAAGAAAACCCATATGGGCTGAATCCCAGAAACCTGGAAGAGCTCAGAGGGACGGCCAACTTTAGTCTGCTGTGATTTAACTAAAGCTCTGCTCCCATCTGCTGGAAATCAATACCAGAGGAAGTTGTTGTGCTGCTGGCTGATGCTCCGACATGCTTTACTGTTCCCGGAGGAGAGTGACGCTACGCTAACAACCCCCCCCCCCCCACACACACTTTACTTTCTTACTCGCTCACTAAAACCACACGCTTTAACTCAAACACAAATAGATACCAAGCAGCGTATTTAAAGAGGCCGGCCGCACCCAGCGAGAGCTGGACGAACGTACGCGAGGAGGTTTAAAGATTTCCATCAGGGCAAAACTAAAAGCAGAGCAGCATCAGGAGGATATTTTAGAAAGTTCTTAACAAGTTCTACTGCTGTCAGGATGCCATTTAGCAAGGCACTCCCTCCCCCCAGTGGAGGCTCACTGGGCAGCAGTGGAGGCCTGTGGTTGAACTGGGAAGCTGCCAGGCGCACAATGTTCCCCAGAGCTCAACAAACAATAAATCTGTAACAAATAAAAGCCAATGAGAGCGGCAGACATTGGACAGAGTACAGAGTTACATAACAGGGGGAGAAAAAAACAGGCTAATAAATAGAGAATTATAAAACATAGATGAAGCTCTGCTCATGAAGAAGTCACAGAACAAGAACTAAGACCTCCTGTGTTGAGACAAAATGTGTTTTTGGGAGTGCAACTGTTTAAAGCTGCAATAATCAATATTTTCATATTAATAATGGATCAAATGACCTCCTCTGATGTGAAAGGGAACGCTCAAGAACAAAAAATGCTTAAAGTTTCTTGCTTTTTAAAACATCATTTTCATTTCGGTGAATGTGTGATGGACTTATGTCAATAGTTTTGTCATTTTTCAGACTAAATGTTTAATCATTCTTTTATAGTTCCATACAAAACAATCAGAAATCCCATTTTTATGCTACAGAAGAGAACCATAAAAATCATAAACAGAGCTGATTATCATGAACCAACCAACATATTATTTATAAACTCTCATGCTCTCACATTGAGAGATTTGGTGGACTTTAAAACTGCACAATTAATGTATAAAGTCAAAAATAAGTTGCTTTCTCCAAACAGGATCCAGAAGTTGTTCCAAATTAGAGCGAGTCATGTGAACTAAAGGAATCTGCATGTTTACGAAAACAAAGATTTATAGCAGTTAAAGGAGTTAATTTATGTGATAGTTTTGAAAATGAAATGAAAATGTGTAATACTCTTAGAAATAGAATAGATTCAAAAATATATATTTAAAAAATAAGATGATTAACAAATATAAAACTGAGGTATGGACTTTTGGGGTACATGTAATATAAATATATTTTATTTTGTTTGTTTCTTTCATTTTTAGTGTATAATTTAATGAGAAATGCACAAAATAATGAATGTAAAAAGGGTAGGCGCAATAAGCTGAGGCTTCAGTTTACACCTTTTCAGTCGGCACAAACTTGCTTTAGTTTGTCACTATTTCAAAAGCAATGACTTATTATTGTTTTTTATAAATGTATTTGAGTTGTATAAGTTAAAAGCAACCTAAATAAATTAAACTAATTGCTTAATTGGGGGGAAAAAAAGTTTATTTCAACCAACCAATTTCGCATTAATAAGCAGTATGTAAAGATTTAATAAAAGGTGTATAATAAATTGAACTCCTCCTATGAAGCATCCATAACTGGATTTTGTCATATAAATAGATAGTTAATGTAATATGGTAAAACACTTATATTATTACAATATTGTAAACACTTAAAAATGTCCTTAGATCTGCTTATAACTACATTATAGTAGGGCTGCAACTAACAATTATTTCGATTGTCGATTAATCTGTTTAACTATTTAATTATTTTCTCCATTTATCGATTAGTTGTTTGGTCTATAAAATGGAAGAAAATGTGGATCAGTGTTTCCCAAAGTCCAAGATGACGTCTTCAAATGTCTTGTTTTGTCCACAACTCAAAGATATTCAGTTTACTGTCATAGAGGAGGAAAGAAACCAGAAAATATTCACATTTAAGAAGCTGTAATCAGAGAATTTAGACTTTTCTTTCTTAAAAAAGTACTCAAACTGATTAATCGATTATAAAAATAGTTAGCGATTAATTTAATAGTTGACAACTAATCAATTAATCGTTGCAGCTCTACATTATAGTGTTATAAACATCTATTATATGTTTGCCTGTAAATGAGAACTAGGGGGGTTAAAAGCAGCCTTAATAATGTGGCCAGTAGTTACGTAAAACATGGAAGACAGAAAGAGGAAAACAAACTCAAAGAAAAGCAGCGATGCTGAATGTTCAGACGACATCCTACACTTCCTGTCTGCTCCGTCTACACCTGTGAAGGTCGTGTGAATGCTGGATAGCCAGAAGACGGCTCATCAGGATGATTGACAGGTGTTGGGGTGACCGACTGAGTGGGAGGACGAAGGAACATCTCATGAATCCTCAAGAAGAAATCTGGTCCCTCTCTTACTGGATGTCAAGATGAAGTCAGTTTGTTTCCTTTATGGCCTAAATTTTCCTCAGAGACGTCAGGTTGACTCGATCCCGTCCTATCTGAGCATCTCTGATTGGACGGCAGCTCACAGGAGGTTCACAGATCTCGAGATGCCGACAGCGAGTCAGACGTAGACAGAAATATCACCTGGGGTTTGACTCCTATTTTAAATCCCTATTAGAGTTTTTAAGAGTCCGACGGCCAGCGTGAGTATGAAGAGGTTGGCCTCCTGCCCTCCCTGTTGTCTCCGTCTGACAGCTCTTAACAGCAGCAGACAGTTGAGGTCGAGCCTCGGTGCTGTTTCATGTTCCTGTGATGGCAGAACGCTGTAATAATGGGATCAGATCGTAGACAGGGAAGCTGCTATTGTTTCATTTTAAATGCAGCGATTCTTTTCCATCACAGACGCGTCACAGTGATGCAGGAGTCTGATTATTAACTCAAGAACCGGCCTGAAAGTTTACTTCTTCCTGATCTTTGTGATATTTTTGTGTCGACAGTAAATCAAAGACCAGGCAGGAATTATTCTATAATATCAGAGCAGTTTTTAAGACTTTTAGGGCAAGTTATGTTAAGAAAGACATCGCTTAAGTGTATATATATATTAGGGCTGTCAATCGATTAAAAGATTTAATCGTGATTAATCGCAAATTAATCACACATTTTTTATCTGTTCAACCTTAAAGGAATATTTGTCAAGTATTTAATACTCTTATCAACATGGGAGTGGACAAATATGCTGCTTTATGTAAATGTATGTATATATTTATTACTGCAAATCAATTAACAACACAAAACAATGACAGATATTGTCCAGAAACCCTCACAGGTACTGCATTTAGCATAAGAAATTTGCTCAAATCATAACATGGCAAACTGCAGCCCAACAGGCAACAACAGCTGTCAGTGTGTCAGTGTTCTGACTTGACTATGACTTGCCCCAAACTGCATGTGATTATCATAAAGTGGGCATGTCTGTAAAGGGGAGACTCGTGGGTACCCATAGAACCCATTTTCATTCACATATCTGGAGGTCAGAGGTCAAGGGACCCCTTTGAAAATGGTCATGCCAGTTTTTCCTCTCCAAAGTTTTGCGTAAGTTTGGAGCGTTATTTAACCTCCTTCACGACAACCTAGTATGACATGGTTGGTACCAATGGATTCCTTAGGTTTTGTACTTTCATATGATACCAGTATCACCACTCTAGCTTTAAATCTGAGCCGCTACAACCTAAAAATCACAAGTTGTATTAATGTGTTAAAGAAATTATGGCTTACTGCAATTTCAAATCGCAGAAGGCACGATATTTGTTTGGTACAGATCCCTGCAAAAATCACACCATAATCATTTTAATATTTCTTTCAATGAAAATGAGAATAATGATGTAAAAATGATCATTCCCTCTAATATCACAAATCAAATCGCAATTGCAGTATCAGTCAAAAATAATCGCATAAAGAGGTTTAGGGATTTTTAAGCAAATTAAAAGTGGAATTAAATTAGAATTGCAAATTCATCAGCAGATACGTAAATGCTTCCTTTATCAAGGTGTCCTCAGAGAGACGCTGAAAATAAAAAGACAACATAAATCCAACCTGTTTGCCTGCTCTCCTGACTGTCCCGTTATAATCCTCGCCGTCCCAGCAGACACCTGTCCTGACCAGCAGTCCACAGGTCAACCGGCTCCTCCAGCACAACATCACGACTTCTCTCAGGATCCAAATGGTGCCGGAGCGAAAGAACCCATCAACGAGCCTCCAGAGCTCCTACTCCCCTCGTCACAGATTGGCCCAACGAACCCCCCTACCGATGCATATTTACTTTACCAGCTGTGTCAACAACGCGAGGAGCAACACTAGAAAAAAATTAACTTATGCCGGGAAACCAGAAAACGGGTTGCCAGAAGCACGGCAGGTCAGTTCATGTCTGTCAGAGGTGAAGTGAAACCTCTTAGTGATGGTGCCAAAACCTCCACAACAACAAGAACACAGAAACTCTGTGGTGTGTTCACACAATTTAGAGCCGTCAAACAGAAAATGAAAGATAAAGATGAGGTGATGAAACACTCAGGGACTTCCCTGATTATGAAAAGGAGGGAATTACTTGCAATGCTCAGAGATATTATCAACTTAATATCTGTGTGTAGAGCCTTGATGCATTCAGCCGGTAGAATAACAACACACACACGTGAGTTATGCAATCAATCATTCAGGTCCTGCATCGCATAAAAAACACTGTTTCCTGCCTGTTTCTAAGGAAGAACCATCACCTGAAAACAACGTATTGAAATGGTTCCAAAGTGGGGTGCCTTTTCATTTGGTCACAAAAAACAAACTCCACCAGAGCAGACTTGGGAAGTGGACTGAGACCCTCCTTTTCAAGCGGTCTCGGTTCGGTTGTTTAGTCCACATAAGAGTTTGATTGACAGCTTTCACACCAGCCTAAATCTGTGTTTCCACTGCATGGTACTGCTCTGCTCTGCTCTGCTCTGCTCTGCTCTGCTCGTCACGACACGACTCACTTTTGGTACCGGGTCCTTTTTTCTCTAGCTGTGTTTCTGTAACGGGGTCATTATGTACCTCTACATCTTGTTCTCTGGTTGTTATAATTACACAAAATTAATCTGGTTACAGTGTATTTTGACTGAAACGGCGGGTTTGTGCAGGATGTCCCGTGTCACGCTAGCGTCGATTCTCCCTGACCAATCAGTGGTCTGCAGTGTTTTAAATCCACCTTCTAGTATCTGATCAGCTCTCTCTGAACCTCGACCGATGTGGTACCAAGAATGGAGTATTTCTATTGGTATCATCCACAACTTTTGCTGATGGAAACACAACAATAACCTTTCTAATGTGTAACAAACTGAACTGAACTGGACTGCTTGGTGGAAACGTGCCAGTAATGAACCGCAATAACCAAACAAACAAGCCGTACAAGAGTGCACATGTGGAGGGGCCATGTACAAAGAAATCAATATGAAGTAGTTTAAACAAGTTCAGGAACCACTGGCTTAGACCAGGAATCAAAAGGCATTCTGGAAAACAGAGGAAGTCAACAAATAAAGTAGAACACAAGGCAGGTGAAGAGAAAATTTACAGACTCACAGACGTCTCTGCTGCACTGGGAAATAAACCCCATGAGAGAGTTTCCCAGTAACAGACAAGAGACAAGGAGAAGCGTCCCATTCACACCCAGTGAGTCCAGTCTGAGCTGCCTCTAACAGCCTCTAGATTTATCTCCTGCCATTATATCAGCCAGCAGAGCCATTCAGGTACTCCTCCGAGGTCCTGGCATTTAAAAATGCTTTCTCATGTCAACGGGAGCCAACTGGGAGATCACTGGGAGAGGCAACCTGACAACCGTCGCCCCGGCTGAGAGAGACATGAACCAGCCGCTCTCTGTTGGTTTAGAAAATGGTGCTGTCATTCTGCATTGTTTAGAATCGGTAATCAAACCAAGTTTAACCTTTTCATTTTATTCACATTAATGTTTGTGTGTTTCTAGTGAGATATTTAAGTCAGCATCAGACGGTTTATTTATTATCTGACCTGAACAAATGAATGTTTCCATTGCTGCTTCTATTATCTGTCACGAAAAACAATAATAACAGCAAAACAATAATAACAGCAAAGTATGCAAAGGTTCTGTACCTTGAACAAAACTGTGCACCAAACTGCATAGATAACATGAAGCTATCTGGTAATGACAATAGTTCAACTCATTGGCTCGGCCATAAAAACGACTAAGTCCACATAAAAGCTACAATATGCAAATTCTTGTAACTGAAAATGAAAAAAAAACAAGATCTGTTGCAGATTTCTGTTTGTCTATAACCCCACGTCTTCAGACCTAAATCCACTCATTCCCCTTCAAATAACTCTGGCGCCTACATTACCCACAATGCAGTTTGGTCAAAGATTCAGGTATTTTATGCTAGTAGCAGCTAATGTAGCCTCGAGCTACAAATGGACATAATCACCATGACTTCACCGATTTGTGGTTTGTGGACTGCTGTTTTGAAGCCTCAAGTTCGGCATTTTGGCCGTCGCCATCTTGTTTTTTTGCAACCAGAAGTGACACAAGAGGATGGAGCTAAGCACAACCGAATGCTGAATAAGACATTTTTAGGAGACCAAAAATGTTATCAGTAACTTTCATGAACTGAAAACACACTATGAAAGACGAAAACACAGACAACTCCCAGACTGGACAACGCCGTGGTAGCGACCTGTCAATCCCAAGGTAGCCCCGCCCTAAAGCATCCCCTGCTTTATGGTCTATTTGACTCTAAATGGGACCATAATTTACTAAATGAACATCATGCTGTATTGAAGAAGACTTGAAACTAACGATTGAGACCATAAACTCATGTTTACAATGTTTACTGAGGTAATAAATCAAGTGAGAAGTAGGGTCATTTTCTCATAGACTTCTATACAATCAGACTTCTTTTAGCAACCAGAGGAGTCGCCCCCTGCTGGCTATTAGAAAGAATGACAGTTTAAGGCACTTCAGCATTGGCTTCACTTTTCAGACCCGGAGGAAGCCCACTGGGCTGTACCGAATAGTTTAAAGCTTCATTCATAATGTTGACATGTAAGTTCTAAATCAACATTCGAATGCTTTTTTTTTTTGCATGTCTATTCATTGTGTGAAAAGTTATTTCTGCACAGTTGCACATAAAGATCAGGCTACACTAATATCTTCAGTATTATACTATTTGTAGAATTAGTGATCCAAACATTTACACTAACTCCAGAGCATTGTAAAGTCCAAAAGTCAAAATTTATTGAAAAATTCCAGACATGTTTTTATCTAACAAAATATTCTGCTTCAATCCATATTTGTTGGTGTTTAGCCTTTCAAAAACAACATTTTCACTGTGATCAAAAAACTATTAACTCTCCTGCTTGCCGCACACAAAGGGAGGCAGCAGTGATGAGTTATATTCATTAAAGAAAGCTACGATGAATCATTTTATTCAGATTGAAGTTTTTTAGGGTGATGACGTCATAAAATATGACGAAAGATATTTGAAACTTAATTTGAAAACCTCAATAGAAGCTTTGAATGTAAAAAAAGACATTCGGTACAGCCCTACGACAGAGGTCTGGTAAGATCACTTCTTTCTAACTCCACACACCCAGATTATTATTTATTTTCAAACTTGTAGTCTTCAGACCCAGCCGACACTTTGGCATGTAAAATAGTAATAAAATAGTTTCCTTTTAATGATGTTAGTTGAACAACTTCAGGGCGTTAGCTTCCTGTGAGTCAAAGAAACAAAGCAACAACAAACAGAGGAACAAGAAGAAAACTGTGAAGCTAAATGTCCTAAATCTTTTTTGCTCCGTTGCTAACATGTTCTCCCTCCGTCACCAGTATTTGTCCCCGGTGTGTTCCCACCTTTCCACATCCACCTGAACGCCTGTTCCCACTGTACACATACCTGCCTTTGAGCCATTGTTCCCTACCAAACTGTGTATTGTTCCGTCCGAGCCGTAGCGTTCCAGCCTTGTGTGTCCTGCCTGCCTTGTTTTTCTGACCCTTGCCTGCCCTTTCCCGACTTTAGCCTCCCTGCTGGAGCCCCTTTGGACTCGGTTGCCTGTTCTGACTGCCCGCCTGTAGCTGAACCGGCGACTCAGATCAGCATCACATCATTTGTGGGGGCTTCAGGGACCAAGTGGGAGCAAAGAGTGAAAGACTAACAGCACAATAACTGCCTGAAGAAGAAGAAAATCTGCATACTGTTGTACTTAAAAACAACAACAACCTTAAACACAGGGCAGGAGTGTAATTGTGCAACACATTAAGTCCGATTTAATTGTTGCTCATTAGTTTCTGCAATAAAATACTGTCTCAGTGTTGACACTCTGATAAAATACTTCCTCACAGAATGAACACTTTATCAACAAGTCTTCAGACATCCACTCGTTTCCTTTAGAGCCGACTGACAGTTTGACAGCTCGACCACTTGGCAGCTGAGAGCAGCTGGCTGCTGTTAAACTCTTTACCATCATTGGCTGTCTGCAAGTACTCAGATATCTGCACCTTCTGGTTTTCTGTCCTGCTGCATAAACAACTGTTGTTAGAACAACTACATGTACATTTTGTTTTATTACTTTAGTCAGGAAAAGTGAGGCATTAAATAGTTGTAGGACTACTATTTGAAAATGTGGTTTTCTTTGACATCGTACTCCACCAAGAAGTTAAAACTTATTTGACTATTTAAAGACCCTCTACTGTGGTTAGGGTTAGGGAAAGGTTATGGTTTCGGTTAAATATCCATTAACTCATTGTGTCTTATGTCAGTATCAAACCAAGACCATAATCTTTCCTTAACTTTAACCAAGACCTGGGAGAGCCAAACATAACCATAAAAATAATGCTGTAGTCACTACTGCAAGATCGCATATTCTGGAGAAAAACAAATAAAATGTTTATAAAATAACATTTTTGCGGCTTCCCAGGTATGTTGATGAACATTTCCTCATGTATTAGTATGACACTAAATAAAATAAGTTAAAAAACAAACAGACAAACAAAAAACTGGTGCAATTTAGTTGAATATAAGCATAATTTCTAGGAGACAGGGTGGTACATGGAGTCAGATGAGCTAATGTAATGTAGATATCCAAATGTAACGCACATTTTAACAGCTTTTCCAGAAAATCAGCTACGGGAAAATAGAAAAATTAAATGAATGTGTGTTTCCATCCACTACTGTTATGCAAAATATTAGGAGTTGGTTCATGGAGATAAACAGATGGTGGAGCTCATTCTCTAGTCGGGTGCGATTAAACCACTGCAGGAGAAGAGGACAAAACGAGACAAGTCGGTTCACATTGCACTTCATCACATTTTCATTTATCGACACACCTACTCAGCCAAATGTTAAATATTTCGAGTTTTTTTTCTTGAATTTTCGCCACTTCCACTCAGGTGGGTTTTTTTTAAACAGGTGGATGGAAACAGACCGATAGCTAGGGATGCACCGATCACACTTTTTCAGTCTTGATAGCAATGCCTGGGCTTTGGGTATCAGCCAAATTGGTAAAAATCTTCAAAATGTAGTGTAATATTATTATATATATATTATATTATATATTTAATGTAAAATGTAGTGTATGTAGTGTAAGGGTAAACCTTTTTAATTGCTTGAAAGGAAAGATGCAGAGAAATCCTGGTTTTATAGTCCCTGATAAAAAGATCTAGCACCTAAAAACCCAGGATACCGCATTTCCCATAATGCATTGCACACAGCTGCACCTTCCTCCCTGGTGCTGTTCGTAACACAGGCTGTCTGTTATAAATGCGTAGCCTCCAAGCCCGAGCTGAGATAACCCAGATGACATCACTTTGATGTCATCAGACTTGACAAAGCTCCTCCACTTTATACAAGTGTTCTCACAGCCTGGTGGTTTCCCTTTAATATAATATAAAACACATCTTTATGACTACATGCCTGGACTTTCAACCACATCACCACCCAGCCGGACCATAATAACACGTCTACAGGCCGACAGCAAAGAGAGCGAGTGACTTCGTTTGACCCCAGAAGGAGAATTCAGGCCACGTGAAACACAATCAGGTGTTGCAGCCGAGAGACGCCGAGCAGCGAGTGTGAGAACGAGAGAGAGGAGGCTCTCACGCTGACAGCACCGCAGAGTATCAAATCTAATTAAATATTATTGTTAGAGCACATTTCATACGACATCGTGTCCTCAGGTGCTCCGCAGAAAAACATCGAGCTAATCACACAGACTTGAAACAACAGGACGTGAGTTCAGATGTTATGTCAGGATGTTCTTGGCTACGCAGCAGGTTAACTCAGGTGGAGAGCTTCTTTGTAGGGTAAAGGGGGTAAATCACAAGTTTCATCATGATACGTCACGATATCCTATTAATTCTTTGGACAACGATACTCATTTTTATTCACATATCTGGAGGTCAGAGGTCAAGGGACCCCTTTGAAAATGGCCATGACAGTTTTTCCTCGCCAAATTTTTGCGTAAATTCACTCTAGCTTTAAAACTGAGCCCGCTACAACCTCCAAAATATTGATTGCGTTAATGCATTAAAGAAATTAGTAGGGTTAAAGCAAATTTGCGCTATATATTATATACAGTATATATATAATATATATACATAAATATATATTATTTTGTATTATTATTGTTTTTTCTTTTTTGTATTTAGATATTTGTTATTTTTCCTGTTTATCATTTTATTTAGATATCAACTTTGTACCTTTTGCTTTATTTAATTTTCTAATGACTCCAGTGCAACATGCACATTTGCATTATCTTGAATGCACAAGTTAATTTTATGTGAAATATAACTGCTCAATAAAAAGATATGTGAGATAAAACTGGAGCTCCATTTTAGTCCAAAATCTATAAACTATTGTCATTTAAATGGCTCATAAGCGTAAAACTGCTCAGCGGGGACACAAGAACAGAAGAATTAATGATCTAAAACCGCAAAAAAAAAAAATAGTTTAAAACAAAGAGCTGTTAAAAACAAACATTTCAGTCGCAGATAAAGATCCTGCGACCATCCAGGGTTAATATCAGGCTGCAATCATCAAATATTAATCAAATATTCAGCCACAACAGCATCAGATCTGTCCGTTGTTTTCAGCCTCAGCATTTATTAACAAGCTGACACAGGACACACATTCATTACAGGCGTTGTGGGATTATTACAGACACGACCAAACATGTCAGATTATCAAAGGACACACCCTCCTCTGCAGGGAGATGGTTGCCGGGTGTGCACAAACATACCCAGAAGATGACTGAAGGATGCATTCACACCAAACACCAAGATCTCTTTGTTTCTCTTTAGTTGCGTCCTCGTGAACAAGTAAGAACAAAGATAGGCAAACTTGGCAGATACGAAAAAAATACCCACATGTTCCCATGTGAACAACCCAAGGTGACAGATTTTGAAGCAGCCAGCAGCAGCTCCAGGTAAACACATCACATCACCTGAGGGCAAACTGGGAGTCAAGGCGAGGTGAAAAGTCAAAATGCTATACATCAAGTTGGAGATCAAATCTATAACCTGAGGGGCTGACACGTCTCCACAAACGGCTCATTAAACTACTAGTGAGTCATGTGACTTCTGTTTACGAGCACTAATTGGCTGTTAATTGGTTCGAGGTGTGAAACTAAACAAAACACGTACAGAAAAGCTGCAAAATCAGCTTCTCTACTCTGGATAAGACCAGAAAATGATCATCCTTTACATCCACAGTGACTACGTTTACATGCACACTAATATTCCACCATTATTAAGAATATGACAATTTTGTGAATTTGATACGGGTCATGTGAACAGCATATTCTGTTTGGATATTCTGAATTAGGCCTTATTCTGAATGGAGCATTATCCGATTAAGACATAAGGGATATGCTGATATTATTCAGGTTTTAGGAGCATTCTTTGGACATATATACAGTAGCACATTTAGAATATGCGTCTCAATTCGGGTTTTTAGGGCAGTTTGCGACACAGGGCCTCTTGCCTGTTTATGGTCAGCTCTGTGCGTTGTAAACAAACCAACTAGCCGACAGTTTGCAGAGATGCATGCCCAAAAGAAAAGTAATAAATAAATAATAATAAAAATTTAAAATTAAAAAATCAAATCAAATCAAGTCAATTAATAAATAAATAAAAATTGATAATAAATAAATAAAAAACAATAATAAATAAAATAAAATAAAATAATAATAAAAATAAAAACAAAAACAATAATAATAATGATAATAATAATAATAATAATAATAATAATAATAATAATAATAATAATAATAATAAATTAAAACGAAATAAATTATTATTATTAATAATAATAATAATAATAATAATTTTTTTAAATAAACAAAAACAAAAAGAAAATAATACATTTTTAAAAAGCTCACATTTCTGGTCGGAAGGTGAAACACACCTACGTTTAAACATCATGGAAGACTTGGATATCAACAGTTTGTTTTGGATATGCGCAAATATCGCAACACCGAACTTTTCAAGGAAGTGGTGGAAGGAATGAAAGAGGGAAGCTGCGTTCACACGGTCCAACAAGTCCACCACCAGTTACATTAATCAGAGTGTGCATGGCTGCATGTAAACGGGAATATTAGTGGAATATTCATTTTCATTAGCCATGTAAACAGCTTAGTAGGAATATTGTCTTTTTTCGGAATAAGGGCAAAAAACTGAATATTTTGAGCATGTAAACGTGGTCGCTGTCAACCCCACAAATATATCACTGGCGCACACATACAAACATTCACACAGTATCCATTTACATTTGTACAAGTGCACAAATAAACACATGCATACCTGCAAGCTGCAGGCCAGCACAAACACACTGACACATATACACACAAACATTTAAGATCTACAAACATGTGAAACACTGCGGCACTGGACAGACAAACACACACACACACACACACACACACACACACACTTGTGTAGGGATCTTCCTACAAATACCTGGGTATTATGATGATATGATTTTAATGATACACTGTAATATAATATTTTGTGTTTTGTCTGCTAAAATTGTGTGAAAATATACATTTAATGCTCTTTTTTTTGTGATGGGAATGATGGTACAGCACTGATCCAGCCACACACACACACACACACACACACACACACACAATAAATACTTCAATGTACTCTGCAGTATACAGGATGTCATTCTTGAGTGCACAGATTCACAGATAGAAATCGACACACACTTGTACACACACTCATGCAATTCCAATTCAATGTATTGTTATTGCTGTCAGACACACACACACACCCTAACCCTGCCAGCTCTCTGCGGTGTGACGGCGTGGTGTCGGTGCTCACCAGGTCGTCTAGGATGGTGACGGGGAAATCGAACATGCACATCTTGACGGGCTGAGCGAGGGCTCTGTGCAGGCTGAACAGGGACTTGGCTTCCATGCTGCTGCTGCTGCACACTGAACGCACCGCGCTGCCGCCACCGCCGCTGCACGACCGCTCGCAGCAAACATACAAAAATAAAAATTTATAAAAGAAAAATCATGAAGGAACTCCCCAAGCTGGCTGCTCGCTCGCTCTGCTTCTCAACGAACACTGCGAGGAATCCGTCTCAGAGAAAAAAAGAGGAACCCCGCCACCTCCTTCCTCCTCCTCCTCTTCCTCCTCCTCTTCCCAGCCACCAACAAACCCTGCACTCCCCTCCTCTCCTATACCTCCCTCTTCCTCCCTCCCTCACCAGGGAACGTCTTAACTGCCAGCAGCTGCTCTCTTGTCTTTCCTTCTTCTTCTGGAGGTATTGCCCAACAGCTCAGCAACACTCAGCTGTTATGGCATGACCGCAGTGTGTTTCTCTTCTTCTGCTCAGACTTGCCACACAATCGCATGCCAGACATTAAAAAAAAAAAAAAAAAAAATGTCCAAATGAAATGAAGCAGGTACACAGAGGAGGTTGTGGGTTGTCGTCTTGACTCTCTTCTGCTTCATTATGCTGCAGCGATTTAATCAGGAGAGGAGGACCGGCTCTGTTTTGCTCCTGTAGTGCCAGACAGTCTGCGTGAGCCCATTAAAGATGAAGCAGCTTCTGAGGCTGATGTATGAATCAGCTCTCATTAATGATGCTGGTAAACGTAGAACCAGACGTTCTGGCAGGTTACCAGCTCTCATCTGAAAATGTGTTTTTCTTTTGTGGATATCTGTTGCTGCTGTGACTCCTGCCTTTCTGTTATTTAAGATTTGATGGTGCTTTAGAAAGTCGGTGCTGTCGTGTTTCACCTGTTACACACTCAGAGACCACCCGTCAATCAAACACTGACGTCTTTTTACAGAGATATTTGATGATGAAACTATGAGCTTTGTTAGGTGGCGTTTGCGGCCCACGCTAGCTTTATATTGAGTCACATTCAATTTAATTTACTGTAAACGAGGGCTGTCAAAGTTTACGTGATAATAACGCCACAAATTTCTTAGTAAAGCTAGAGTGAAGATACTGGCATCATATGAAACTACAAACCTGATGAATCCATCGGTACCAACCATGTCATACTAGCTTGTTGAGAAGGAGGCTAAATAACGCTCCAAACCTCCGCTAAATTTTGGCGAGGAAAAACTGTCATGTCCATTTTCAAAGGGGTCCCTTGACCTCTGACCTCCAGATATGTGAATGTAAATGGGTTCTATGGGTACCGACGAGTCTCCCCTTTACAGACATGCCCACTTTATGATAATCACATGCAGTTTGGGGCAAGTCATAGTCAAGTCAGCACACTGACACACTGACAGCTGTTGTTGCCTGTTGGGCTGCAGTTTGCTTTAACATTGCTTTATCAAGTATCATGTGTGGAAAAACCACCAAAGATAAGGAGTTATTTTCAATATTACTGCTACCAAAACTACTGTGGTATGGTTGCAAACTGTTCTTTTTAAAATCACATGTCACTATTTGTTACTGATTGTTAATCATATGTGTATCCTTTGCAGTTTTGTATGTCATACGCACATTGTTTTGTACAACTAACAATACATTTGTGACATTTTTTTAGAGAAATCTTGAGCTTGTTGTGTCAAAATAACCATATTTTAGTTTGGGTAAAGAACCCAACGAGTCATATAAAGACTAGTAGTGAACTATCAGGTGTTTAGAGCAGTAAATGTTAAAGCTATCAAGATGAATCACTGATGATGATTTTGAAAATGTCACCGATTATCACTTTAAATGTGCAGAAGTCACACTTCAGTGATGTTGGTGTGAATCTATGTGTTGTTCGGTTCCGACCTTTGACAGCTCATCATCATTTCTAGGGTCCAATAGGGTCATTTATCAAATGGCCAGTTAATTAATAGGTTATTTTTGAAGTTATGGCTCTAAACAGACAAAAAGATGTTTCATAATAACATATTATGAATCAGGCCAGTTAGCAGCCAGTCGTGCTGGACTCTATGTACACACGTAGAGCTGCAACGATTAGTCGATTAATTGATCGGCAGAAAATAAATCAACAACTATTTTGATGATCAAATATCGTTTTAGAAAAAAAATGCCAAACATCTGACTGGTTCCAGCTCCTAAAATGTGAGGATTTGATGCTAATACAAGATAGTAAACTGAATATCTATTTGAAGACGTCACCTTGGTGTGTGGGACATTATACAAATGTTTTGCTATCTTCTGACATTTTATAGACAGAACGGTGAATCGAAAAAATAATCAGAAGGTTAATCTATCATGAAAATAATCATTAGTAGCAGCCCTATACATAAACATAACCTTTTAGACAGAATGAAATTAACTATATAAAGACAACAGGTTCTAAAAATAACTAGAATCACCGCCTCGCGGTCGTATGCCTCCGCCAACCAGTCAAGTTTCAGTTTACATCCATCTCTGTCCAAAATGTCATTAGTAAATGTCTTTAGTAAATAGACATTTGTGTGAAATTGTCATAATTAGCATATTAATTCTTGAATTCGCCTAAAAAGTGCCGTACAGAAGCAAAACAAAATCATTTCTTTTCTATTGTCATATTGTACCGAAATGGCCTGTGTTGAACAATAAAATATTATAAATATAATAAGCGTTTTCAGTCCAAAATGGCGGCAGCCGCTGTCAAAAAAAACACCGGAGTTTTGTGTCTTTGCTTCTATACTATTTGGTGAAGAGGACCTGCTCTCTCTGTAGATATGAAGGACTCATTCTAAACTAACGAAAACACAACGATTCTTAGTTTCAGGTGATTATACACTGACGAAAACATAGTTATGAATATTATATTCAGTTACACACTGGTCCTTTGAAGTATGCAGACGATTATGTGACCGATGCTTCTTGTTTTGCCGCCATTTGTCGACGCGTATCCATTTGTAAAAAGCAAGTATATTGTGAGCCTCATTCTTTAACTGCAAAGTCTAGTTTGATTCGAGTTTCATCACCCAGGTGCACTTCACTGCATCGATTCAATTTCACGACTATATGAGCTGCAGTCAAACTCCTGAACCACATCACACTAAACGGGCTGCATTTGAAGAGAAACTAAACATTTACCTTCATAGTATTAAATATTCTCAGTCTGCATTAGATGTAGTTTTTCTGCTGTGTGTAGGTGAGGGGTTCCCCACAGCAGCAGGTCCTGCAAACTCTTAACAAATATTTCTAGTCGATCTCGTCGTACTGTATGTAGGTCACACGGCTTTTACCCCAAATGGCTGAAACCGCAATAGAAAGGAAGTTTGCTTCGACCTGAAAAAAAACAACAACCTTCAGTTCTGTGAAAATGTGTCTGTATTTTGTTTTTGAAAGCCTTTGAGGTTTGTTTTTTATCTCACCTATCGCACACGTCATGCTGCTTTGCCCACGTTGTGTTTCATCCTCTTGCAAACTAAACTGAGCTCAATTCAAACATCCGCTTCATAATTACGTTACCGTGTCTTTGGGGGGATATATTGCGAAATAAAAACGCAATGATCCTGCAAAATGAGCAACGTGCTCACACATTCCTCATTTTAAAGCTTCTCTCAGCTGCTAATATTTGCATTTCTACAGGACAGTCGGTCTAATTATTTGAAGTGTGTGCTGCTGGCTCTGAGTCCAGGCCTGTAGTCTTGGGGAATTTAAACAGGCGAACAAAGGCAGACTTCAACCCCGATTCACATGCAAATGATGTTCGACGTCGTGATTTAAAAGTACAGCAGCGAGTGAAGATGAAGTGCTGTTGCTTTCAAAAAAAGCAGCGAGACAGTAAAAGAAGAAGAAGAAGAAGAAGAAGAAGGAGGAAGAAGAAGAGAGCGCAGCTGAAGGGAAAAGAGCAAAGAGGGTCTGAAACACCACTGGGAACTGCTTTCAGATGCAGAGGCCGTCCCACGGCTGAATACTGTAGGAGAGCCGTTGTCATGGAAACAGGGAGGCAAAGCCGGCTCTTCATAGGGCTATATAAGACCAGCCCCTCCTCCTCCTCCTCCTCCTCCTCCTCCTCGTCCTCCTCCTCCTCTACAGATACCCGGCCAGGACAGGAAGCCAGACTGTAACCTGCAGGTCCGCTTCCTGTGGCCTCAGACAAAGACAGGACGGGCGGCGCAGGTACACAAGAGGTCAGTTCATCATCTGCAACACGTGACTGCAAACTGTAAACCATCATTAAAGCTCTCAGTGACTACGTCTACACACAAAATCATTTTCTTCCCCCCTAATATTCCTACTAAGCTGTTTACATGGCTAATGAACGTGAATACTCCACTAACATTCCCATTTACATGCAGAGGACTCGTTGGACCGTGTGAACGCAGCCTCCCTCTTTCGTTCCTTCACCCACCATCTTGTAAAGGTTGGTGTTGTGATATTTGCCCGTATCCAAAAACCTGTTGATATCCAAGTCTTTCATAATGTTTAAAAGTAGCTGTGTTTCTCCTTCTGACCAGAAATGTTGGCTTTTTAAAAATGTATTATGATGATGATTATTATTTTCTTATTTTGTTTTTGTTTATCTATTTATTTTAAATATATTATTACTATTATTATTATTATTTTCTATTTTTATTTATTTATTTTTATTTATTATTATTATTATTGTTATTATTTTCTTTTTTGTCTTTGTTTATCTATTTATTTAAAAAAATATTATTATGTTTTTTATTTATTATAATTTTGTTTTTATTTATTATTTTTATTTATTTATTTTTATTATCATTATTATTATTATTATTATTATTTTTAATCTTTATTTTTTTATTTTATTTTATTTTATTTTTTTAGAAATGTCTAGAAAGGGCTTTTTCTGGGGGCATGCATCTCTATCCCAGCCTTGCAAACTGTCGGCTAGTTGGTTTGTGTACAACGCACAGAGCTAGACGTAAACAGGCAAGAGGACGGGTGTCGCTAACTGCAATTGAGATGCATATTCTGAATGCGCTGTATACATCTCCAAGAATGCTCCTAAAACCAGAATAATATTGACATATCACACATGTCTTAAGAGGAAAATGCTCCATTCGGGATGATTTGGAATATCACGGAATATGCTGTTTACACGACCCTTATCAAATTCAGAATATGCTCATATTCTGCATAATAGTGGAATATTAGTGTGCGTGTAAACACGTCATTTTGATCTTGTCTGTTTAAGGTGGTGTTACAGTTTAGGTGTGCACCAACACCTTTCAGGACAACAGGTGACTAATAATAAGAAGTAGTGATGTAAAACTTACTGTAACATTTAACACAAGGCTCTGGATTCAGCTCATACTGAAGAGAATCAAACTAATTCAGCTGCACACAGACTCTGTTGAACCGTGCAGCTCCGTGTTTGCTGACCTCAGATTTTATCTTGTTGTGTTTTTGTCACCACAGCTGGTTGCTTTTGTTCTACTGTAAAGCTGCTTTTGTGGAGAAACCGCCTCCACGCCTCCAAGCTCACAAAGTATAATGTTATGATAAATTAAAAACAAAAATAATAATATTATTCTGCCAATAATCGTCTCTATTAATCGTTTGGTCCATAAAATGTCAGATAATAGTACAAACATGTCAAAGTTCATGTCTTAAAATGGCTTATTTTGACCAACCAATAGTCAAAAACTCAACAATGTTCAGTTTAATTTGATAGAAATCTAAGGAAACCAGCAAACACACACATTTCAGAGACTGAAACCAAAAAATAAAGTAAACAAATAAATCTAATTTCAGGATTATGTTGATATATTTGTGCTTAATATATGTAGGGCCGGCCGATATTAGGGAAATATGCAATATGTGATCACGTTGTTGAATATCGTGATATAAGTTGTGATAAATAAACAGATAATAAAGTGTACTCAGTTCTGCTGCTTTTTACTGAACATTGAATTGAACACAAAAGGCACCAATAAAAATCCCTGAGTGCAATATATCTCAGTCTTTCGCAATGTGTTTATCGCGCAAGTTGACATCGCAATGGCGATAAATAATGATATATTGTGCAGCCCCAAATATAATGCAATAATGGTGATATAACCAATACAAACATTTTATTTTAAAGCCATTATTGCCTGATACTGATAGGATGGCTGATGTCTTGCGAACCACATAAATCATAATATGATCTTCAGGCTGCTTTAATCCATATTGTTCTTCAAGTGTATTCAGGAAAAATCACATGGGATCCAATGTTTTTCCAGATTTTAACCTGTATCTTGAAAATAAAATATGATTATTCCGTCACACCTCATGTTTCAGAGCCGAGAGGAACAAAAATAACAAAAACATCGGTATCGGTAATCGGCCAAATTGTTATTTTAAAAATCGGTATCAGCACAGAATTTTGCAATCGGTGCATCCCTATTTTATTTTATTTTATTATTTTTGTTTTTATTTTATTTTATTTTATTTTATTATTTTTTATGTGGACTTTTCTTTCGGGCATGCATCTCTACTCCGGCCTTGCTGGGAACTGTCGGCAAGTTGGTTTGCGTACAACGCACAGAGCCGGCCGTAGGAACAGATTTCATGCCTCTTATGTCACTGACAGCCTGTTTTGTATCCTGAACACTTCAAAAACTGAATAAAATTGATAAAAAATTCAGAAGGTGCAGCAGCAGCCAGACTTGATGTTTCTGGCCTGCAGACAGAGTCTCTCTGGATGCAAAACGTTCACTTCACTCAGCATGAACAACACGCCTGCAAATGATTACAGTGTCTGTCTACATCTGATTCGGTCACTTGGAAATTACAAAACGTCGGCCGAACAGAAAAACAAATTAGAGCCGAACAAACAGCTGACGATGAGCAGAATAAGCAGAGCAAAACACTCAGCAACAAGTCGAAATATAACACCGCTCGCTCCAGCATTCTGCAACACTGTTCATACATTTTCTCCACAGCACAAAAAAATGCTTTTGACGAGACATTTCAAGGACAGGCCCTTCCTCTGTACACACATAACTAATGCTGCTGGGAAAAAAAAGGCCCTCGGGACTAAAAACTGGAGAAAAAATGTCTGATTCTTGTCACATTCCATCAGACAAAGAAGTCAGATATGCTTGGAGTGAAGTCAAGCTTCAAGAACAGAGTGGTTTCTGGAGCGCCGTGCAGAAAATGGGAGCAACAGAAAAAGCTTACAGCTTTATCTGCAATTCCTACAATAGCAGGAGGAAAGAAAAGGCAAAATACATGTTTCTAAAGAGGATAAACATCAATAATACCAGCGAGAGGAAACAGGATTTAGGAGGAGGGAAGAAGAATAAGAGAAGGTTGTTTACAGTGAAACCCAGAGTTAAATAGATGCTTTAAACAGAGACAGCGAGACGCCTCAGCGGTGACCTTTGACACTGATTCATCAGGTTGACTTGTGTTGGAATAAACCTTCCAGCGTCATAAATGTTGGTTTACAAGATGTTGAAGTTTTATGAGTTGAAATAATTAGTCGATCGACAGAAAAAAGGATTGGCAACTATTTTGATAATTGATTAATACATAATATAATAATATATAATTAATACTCTCTGGTTGCTGCTTCTCAAGTGAGATGATTTCCTGCTTTTTCTTTGTTATATATCATTGTAATGATATATTAATGTATAGTTGGAGTCAACAAATGAAGTTGAAAAGAAGATTACAGCAGAACTCCCTTCAAAAAAACAAGGAATCTAACAACGCGGCTGTAATTACCGATCAAATGTACCGATAAAATTAGATTCACCATCTTTTCTGAATCTATCCAAGCATCTCCTGCAATTCGGCAAACACATAATCCACCAAAGAGCACGTGTTAAAATTAATAAAATAATAAATAAATGTAAATAAAATCGTTTCAGAGTCGGTATCGAGATACTTAGGCAGCATATCAAAGTCATAATTTTGGTATCATGACAACACAAGTACACATTGCTTAATTTTGAGGGGTCATAAGGCAAAAAGGCTGGAAACCTCTGGTCCATAACAGGAAGGAGATTATGACAAAAGCTTGTCATAAGTTACGCCCTAAACATGGTCCATGCAAGTACGTGAATGCAAATGACGCATCGTAAACAGAGCAGACAGAAGCAATAGCAAGCTAGCAATATGTAGAAACAGAATGACAATATTAGGCAAATAAAGAACAAATATATAATAATAAGTAAATATTTAGTATAAAAACAACTTTCCTAAACTCACAGCCAGCCGAAAAACTCAACAATATCCAACTATTAATTAAAATTCATCCAGAATTCATCCATTATTCTGTTCAGGGTCATACAGGGGCTGGAGAATATCCCAGAATGCATTGGGCAAGATGTAGACGTACACCGTGGCTTCGTCCGAAATCTCATACTATGCACTACATACCAAATATGGGTACTATCGTATAGTAGTATGTATCTTTTCGGACGCACTGAGGAGTAATTTACGTCGTCACTTCCTGAGAGCATCCTTGCCGGTTGGAGAAGTGTAACCATGGTAACCTGTACCAACCTCATGTGAGAATCAAAGTCTGAATTAATTTAAATATGTATTACGGCTATCAAAGTGAAATCTTACAGTTAAATGGAAGAGTAATTGAGGTTTCAGAGCTGTCTGTCAACGTCTGTTATGAACGTTGTCGTCACTATCGCATTGCATTGTGGGATACTTATGCCGCCGTAGTGTACAGCGTTGCATACTGTAATATTTCACTGGAAAGTGTATGCAATTTGCGTACTATTGGTTTCATACATACTGAAAAATCTCACATACTGTTTTAGCACACTAAATAGCATGTTAGTGTGGAATATCGGAAGCAACCCACAATCAATCGATATCAAACAATTAATAGGTATTGATTAGGCGTAATGTCCTGCTGAGTGACTAATGGATTGATTGACTCAGAGTTTTCCAATCATCAATACAAGAACCCTCTCCACCGGACCAGAGTATCTCCTCTGGTCCTCACATCCCTGAAGCTCTGATGTATTATTGATGTTTTATGGTCATTGATGCTGCCGTGGGAGTAAACAAGAGGAAGTAACCCCCCCCATCAACCCACCAGCGACCCCCCCACAGTCCTTGGACAGAGGAGGTTATGAGCTCCTCTGACTGGAGGATATTTCCTCGAGGACTTCCGGTTTGCAGCTGATAACAACACTCAGGATAATGAGCCTGAATGCAAGAGGATGCGACAAACACCAGTTTATTTGTAGAAAACGTCACCATATTTTTATTTATCTGTTATTTTTTCAATTAATCTATTAATTGTTTGGCTTTTAAAATGTTGGGAAATAAAAATAAATGTTCTTTGCAAGTTCTCAGAGCCCAAAGTGTCGTCTCTTAATTGCTTATTTTAGTCTGAATAACTGTTAAAAACCCAAACGGAGTCTGTTTATAATCAAATGAAATATGAGAAAAGCTGCAAATTCTCACCCTGTAGAAACTGATTAATTGATTGATGGTTTCAGCACTATTTCACACCCTTTTTGGCCAATACTAATTTATGAATTAATACCACGATGCATACGTTTTTACATATTTGTTTAAGCTTTAGAGCATTACTTATACTGTATTTTCCAGTGAATATACTATATTGTATTTTAATGCTTATATTAAAAGGTTGTAACTAATAAGTATTTCCATTATCAATAAATCATTTAGTCCACAAAATGTAAAAAAAGATGACAATCATCTTCACAAGCCCCCAAAGTAAAGCTGATTTGTCTACTGTCAAAAAATATATATATAATCAATTTACAATGATATAAAACACCAAAACCAGCAAATATTGGGCTTTTTTTACTTGATAAATGACTCAAATCAATGTAATCCCTTTAGTTCTGTGAGGATTAGTTGATTAGTTGATTAATCACTTCATTAATTGACAGAAAATGATTTGCCAGCACTTTTGATACATTAATGTGGAGTGAAAATGGCACAATGTTTCTTATTCAGGCCTGTCAAATGTGAGGATTTGCGGCTTTTCTCTGTTTTATATAATTTTTTTATATTTTGTATTTTTTTATGACATATTTTATAAATGAATTGCATTGCATTAACTGTCATCAATTTATTAACTGTTTTTTTTTTTTATCAACTAATCACTTTGCAAGTATTTATCTTGCACAGATTGACCTAGTTTTTGGTCTCTTGACTGTGCTGCTGTAACACCCACATTTTCTACTCAGGATTAAATAAAGTCTTACACAAATGTTAAACAAGCATTTACAGGCATCAGAAGATAATTAAAACTAGTTCTGCAACACAGAAAATTAATTAAAATTAATAAATTAGTTATGTTATTTATATAGACAAAAAGCCAAATATTCTCATATTGGTTCCAGCATCTCAAATGTCAGTTTTATATGATTGTAAATTGAATACATTTGGGTTTTGGACAGCTGATAATAATAAAACAATTAAATTAAAGATGTCACATTGGGCTCTGGGAACTTGTAATTGAGTCATTTTATAGACTAAACAACTAAAATGACTGACAAAAGACTATTAAAAAAGATAATTTATGATGTGTGACACTGCTAATAATAAAAGCATCCCTCCAATGCCAGACTCCGGAGGTGTATTTCTAAAAATAAATAGCAGCTGGAGACACAGAGAGAGAGAGAGGTTGACTTAAAGCAGAGAGAGAGAGAGAGAGAGATGAAGGTTATACTGATGGGAAATATGTGCCATTAAGAGGTATTGATCACCTGAACAATCACTGCACAATTCCTCAGTTCTACCAGATATACCAGTTGTGGAATGAGATCTAATTAACGCCCTTATTACCAAATATGCAAATGAGCTCAGGTGTGCATCATTTCTTTAATTTGACTCTCCACAAAAGATGATAATAATGTTCTTACCTGTTTTTCCAGCATGATCATTCTCTCAGTATCATGACCTTCATGGAGAGTCTGTCCATGCGAGTTTCACCGTTCAGACTCTGACAGCATCTTCTTCTTCACGGATGGAAAAATAAAAAATAAAAGGTTTTTTTTTATTCTAATTAGAATTAGGAGGCCAGCAGACAGATAAAGGTGCTTTATCCTTCAGAGAAATGATCCTCAGTGGCTGCAGAGTGTCTCCACATGCAAATAAAAAAGAGATTAATGTTTATGCATGGAGGAAAAACAACCATCGACTAGCTGAACCAGCTAAACCTTTAGCATTAGAGAGATTTTTATTTGTCTCCTCCTGTCTTCATCCATCGCAGCTCCGCTCCTTTCTCTTCTACAGCTGCACAGTATCCTCGATCATCGATCATCGATCATCGAATCTCACGATCAGATCCTCGACGACGACATCCCCCCGTTGAGGAGTGGTCAGTCCCGGGGAAGATGTGTAACACTGATGCTTAAATGGATGCTGCTGCTGCTGCTGAGTGGGAATCTCTCCGCTTTCACTGAAGGAAGACAAGACGCTGCTGCTGCGTCTCTGAACAACGACGCTCCTGA
>CAKALU010061771.1:1052-22023 GCA_916700995.1 Hozukius guyotensis
GCAGCAGAAAACACTAACTAAAACTACAACCTTACCTCATAATACAGACTGAGCTGTTTGAGGTTATACAAATCTGGTGTGCCAAAGCTGAAATGCAGAGCTTTTATTCTTCTAAATGCAATAATTACAGCCAGTAAATTAAAACCACCATAGTAATAATAAAGCACTTATTCCCAATCATGTTGTGTTAGGATTTTTTTTAAAGTGTCAAAACAAGTCTTTTTTGCACTGTGCTTTTGTCAATAAAGTTAAACAGTAATTTAAGTCTGATTTGAGCTCTTTTCCCATCGCCCCTTTACTGTTAATTATGACAGTTTATGCAGGCATAATTGCTTTTAAATAGGTTTTGTCAGTCACCCTCATTCGTTTGCAAAAAACAAAGCCCTCAGTTATATGTAATGGTTAGTTTTGCCAGTAATCCAGTAATATACTGTATAAAATTCTGGGCCGATACCGATGTTTAAAATAACAATTTGGCCAATAGCCGATACAGATGTTTTTGTTTATTTTTGCTGTTATTTATTCGCCTTTTGTGCAAAGACCTTTTCATTAGGGAATACCAGCCAATACCGATGTTCAGCGGATAAACCGGTGTATCCATATATAATACTAAGTCGACTTAATTAAGGATGTAATCAGCAAAAAATGGATTTGAGGATTACCAGTTTGAGAAAGTTGAGTTGACATCCTCAACATATTTTCATATATTTATCTCTTCCATGTTTCTTCCTGCCTGCATGCACCTTTCTCATTTTTATCCTTATCTCACACTTTCTCTGTCTCGCTCTCTTCTTCTTGTCCCCTTCCCTCCATCTGGCTTTTGAATGAAGCTGTTTATGTAGATTAAACACACACACACACACAACGTATCTCCTCCATACACACGCCTTGCCAGCTCCTAAGCCTGGGAACGGTTCTTTTACCTTGAGGGGATTTTGCTTGTCATTCGTTGCAGGATGGGGGAGTCACTCTTTGATGATATAGCTAGCGCTCAGTAATACCGGTTATCAGAAAAAATGGCTGCTGTGACACAAAATCTCACACAAACAGAGCCTATGTTTTGGGGATGTACATATAATGCTAATGTAACACTTTTACCTGCAGCATGCTTTATTATCACAACACACTGTGACACTGTGTGACAACATGAAGGAGCTGGTGGGGGGAGATTAAAGGGTGAGGAAATAGTGAAGGAATCAATTGTAAGGAGCACATTTTACCACTGCTGGTTGAGGAGAAATAAAATAAAACGCCTCCTGTTCTGATTATCCTCTGAAACTCCTGATAAAAAGTCTTTCCTCTTGGAGTTTCCGATGTGGGGATTATCGGAAGTGTGTTTGAAGTAAAAAATAAAACGCTGTAGTTGCCGGAGCAGCATCAGCAGTCTCTCTAAGGACGTATTGACGTTCAAAACGTACTTCAGCTATTTGGGATGTTGGCTTCTTTGCAAAGCTTTCAACTGGCAGTTTAAAGATGCAACGCCGCGCGGATGGATGAGCCAGATGTAGAGAGGGAGAGCAGGTTCTGAGTTTTCTATCTGTCGTGCTTGTTACGTAGACTTTTTTTCATCAGATCTCCTTTTTCCTGCTCGGTACTCTCGCTCCATCCTCGCCTTCTTCAAGATCTCTTTTCTGTCTTTCTTCTTTTCTGGCATGTGTTCACAGGGCGTTTAACCGACGACGACCCTCTCTCTCTCTGTGCCCTCCACCCCCACACCCTATTATGTGTCATTGCAGCAGCGTTTGAATGTTTTGGAAGCAGGGTGACACCTCAATGGGTCCTGAGAGGCCCTCTCTCTCTCTCTTACATACACACACACACTTGAAAAGATGCATTGTTTTGTTTTGTGTGTGTGTGAGCATAATGAATAGTGCTGTGACCTTGCATGCAACATCTGCATTATCCTGTTGGGTTCAATGCTCTTTGCAAGGATTTTCATACACATTTTCTTCCTTATTTTCACGTTTTCATTAGCTCTCTAAAACTGTGTCTATACTGTATTTTACAGAAACGCGTGTTTGCATATAATTTCCACGAGGAAAAGTGTGTCCTGAAGCCTTTTTGTTTTTTCTGCTCATGCTGCTGTTGATGTTTGTTTGCATTGGACAGGTCTCAGAGGTTTAGTGTGATTAAATGAAGAGGCAAGATGATCGGCTTAAACATTTCACACTGGGCTTTAGCAGGAAGAAGAGAGGCTGGTGACGCACACACATACAAAAAAAATATAAAAGCACATGCAAATAATCATAGTGACACTAGCAGGCCTGCATATGCAGAAAACCTGTACCTGTGCTCTCTTCCTCTTTCACTCTGTCTCTTTCTTTCTCTCTCACTCACTCACACACACACACACACATATGCATGCATGCACTTCAGCATCAGCTTCTTGGCTGCTGTAGCAGGTTGAAGAATGAATACCGTGACCTTTTCTTTGCCACACTCATAACAGAATAACCGGCTTTGCACAAAAATGATTTTCCTTTTTGTCTGGTTTCACAGTTTCTCGATGTTGCTTGTTGTCATAGCTCACTAATGCTGTGCTCTTGCTAGAGATGTTGATTCATACCTGACCCGTGTGTTTCATGGCTTTTGATGTACAAACTCTCTTTTTATGTGTTGGATCGCTTTTAAAAAGGTTTTCTTGGTGGAATTTTAGTGCTGTTACTGATGAGCAACTCTATCTTTCTCTCTACTCTATTATTTTCTTCACTTATTGTTTAGTTTTGGTATAATATGTGGAATCACAATTCCTTCTCATTTCCCCTTTCAATTTGTTTTCTTCTTTCCAAAATAATGAATAGTATAATTTTATTTGAAACAATTGTACACTGGACAAATACTTCTGCTGGCCATAGAAGCACAGGAACGAACCTAAAAAAGTTTTTAAAAGGAATTTCGAGCCATGTTGAGTAAGATAATATTACTAATAATGCTAACTCTGTTTGCTTAAAGCTTAAAAAAGTTATTTTTATAAATAATCTGCAGGATTTCACAGACCGAGCTGGAGCCTGCCGTCTCTGAGCAGCTGTCAATCCCTCGCGAACTCCGATCAAACGGTCAAACTAGGCAGCGCTGATCAAATATGAATCAATATTCTGTTACTGTAAGTGTCCCGTCATGGGCTACATTTTCAAAATCCTGAAAACAGAGCCATGAGGAGGTGCAGAAGTCTAGTTTTCCTCTCCGAACACTTGAATTGCAATATGCTGAAAGGTTATTATGACATTTTTGCCCAATGATGCCAAAAACATTCTGCCTACTGCAGGTTTAAGAGTCAAGCGCATTGACTGTCACACCATAAAGGCAACCAGAATAGCGAGATAAGTCTGTTTAGCCAGAGAGACTAGTGAGGGGGTGAATCCACGGCTGCCATGGCCCATCTGCAAGCTTTCACGCCTTGTTGCCCATGAATTTCCACTTTGCAATGCCTGCTGCGCTCAGGTGTAACCACCACTAAATCCCACAACTGTATTTAAAAAGCCAACATTTGATGCCCACAAGTAAACATCCAAAATAAATTGCCCAAGCTAAATTCCAAGTACCTTCCACAGTTACAAACCAGAGAGCCAAGAGTCTTGAGATGTGTATTTAAATTGCCTCTTAGGTGACTTTAGGTACACAGATACTTTGGTTTCAACAGACTGCTTAACTTCTGCCTTTAGTTACTAAGAAAAACAGATTCCCATTTATGAAAAGCAGAAAATCGACATTTTGAGCTTGGAAATATAAGGATTGGTTTTAAGTTCTTTTCTGTCGAACAATGAATATTTGCTTTCCCAGCAACAGGAACTGTTACATCCATTAACAATTTAACCTCTCAAGTATCTCAAGAAGCTCAATTTAAGCTCAATGCAATAAACAAATGACTTCAAATGTGATTTAAAAAAAGGAAAACATTTTGTTAGTATCTTGTTCTCGAACACTGAGCTTACAAAACAAAATGTGTATCCAAATTAGAAACACACGAACGCTACATCTAGAATTATTTTATTAAATAATGACACATGTGCAAACCAGACACTCTACGACACGCATGCATACACTTACTCCACTCTGCATGGAGAAGACCCAGTGACCCAGTTGTGACAGAAGGCAGTAGTTAAGTATAATTGGCCCATGGTGTTATTACTGTGATGCGTTTCCTCTCTTTATTGGCTTTATTCCACCTCTTTTGGCCCAGACAAGGCAGCCTTGGTCCAGTTTTTGTGTGTGTGATGATGCTTTCATAAATGTTCAGACAGCTTTATTAAACGCTGACACTATCTGGATGAAGTTCTTTTTGATTTGTCACTTTACATTGCACAATTTGCCCACTTCCTACAATAATTTTTTATTCGAAGGGAGACATCACGTTAGGCACCGCTGATTAGCCAACTATTGGGCTGTCATATTTAAAGTAGGTAAAATTACATGGTCTTCATCTAAGACTTTAGTTCATGATTTTACGCCTTAAAGGGATTGTTCGGGTGTTTTTGAAGTGGGTTTGTATGAAGTACTTATCCATAGTCAGTGTATTACCTACAGTAGATGACGGTCGGCACATCCTTAGTTTGGAGAAACAGACGAGTACCGACACAAGAGCAAAGCAATGCACTGCTGTGGACGGAGCCGACAGTAAAACGTATTTTAGCTACCTATAAGAAAAGTTCACTTAAAAAAATTCAATATCTGTTTAAGTGTACACTACATTTAGAATATTTTCACAGCTTTATCTTGATGTCAGACGGCCCTTTCCGACAGGTAACTTAACTGAAAGTGAAACTTATCTATGCTCTCTAAAAAGCAGCCAGACTCCGTTGACAAAAACAGTATAGATAAGTTTCACTTTCAGTTCAGCTCCCCGTTGGAAAATATTCTTAATATAGCGTACACTTAAACTGATATTGATTTTTTTAGGTGAGCCTTTCTATTAGGTGGCTAAACAACGTCCCCGTCCGCAGCGGTACATTGCTTTGCTCTGGTGCCGGTATTCCTGTCTGTTTCTCCAAACTGGGGGCGTACTGACGTCATCTACTCTAAGTAATACACTGACTATGGATAAGTACCTCATACAACCCCACTTCAAAACACCCAAACTATCCCTTTAAACTTGATTTAGACTCTGAGGAAAGATTATGTGTTTTTTATCAGAGTGGACCACCCCTACTCCCCAAACAGCAAGAGTGAAAGGCTATTTTGTGGGCAAAGACAATGTCCTTTTTTCTTTGAGAAAAAGTATTGATCGCCCTGACTGTGAAGGAAGAGGTGAGTTGCAATCAAAAGGAGGCAGCCATTCGTTCGCCAAGATGACCAAAAGTCTGTTTTCCACATTGCTCGATGGCTTTTTTCACTTGAGTGGCTACTTGAGCAGGCGGCTGTGTGTATTTGTTTGACACTGAACAGTACAGATAGAGCATGAGGGTGACAGAAGAGGTTCTGACATTTGCCTCTTTCAACAAGAAGATCCTGCAAAAGATAGTATTAATAAATAGCATCAGCATACCTTTTCTGCCGTAATAGAAATCCTCTTTCCAAGGTGATTTGTCACCACCTAATTTCTTTCTATCAAGTTTCGTCCCTGTCCTTTGACATAACTCTGGAGGAGTTCAGAGCTCACTGCAAGTGCTGAATAATTGTCATTTTATTGCAATTTGCCTTTTAATTCTGCCAGCAACGGGCTGAGGGAGTGAAAGACAGTCTCAGGTCGCCTTCTCTAATTAAGACCCCTCTCAGTTTGCCTGATTAATTCTATTCACTTCTAGCTCCCTTCTTACAGTCATGAATATTGAAATGGCACAATGTCTTCCTGTCAAAAAGCCCAGACCTCATTTACCCATAATCCAATTTGTCAGATGCCATAAACGGATGCTTTTCACCCTTAAGGATGTTTTTGCAATGTTAAAAAACATTGAGAGGGCGATTGTGTATGAGTGTAGTCGTGTCTGTGAACAAAAGTATATTTTCCCAAACTTCAAAGAGCCTCAAAATGTTTTCATCTGAGTGCACTCGAGACACATTGATCCATTTCTAATGAAGAGACTCTTGCACCTTGTTAAAGAATCCAGAGGGAAGACAAACACTTTTTTTCTCCACGCTCCAACTTGAAAGATTAAGTCGAGTAAAAATAAAGTTGGATGAGGTGAGTATAAAAGAGGATGAAATGGAGGGAGCAAGGGAAAATAAGAGGGGGTTTTGCAGGTGATGGTAGGATAAAATAGATTCAGTCTTCTTTCATATGTGCCTGAGGGATTGATAGAGAGATGAAAAATGAGTGCGGAAGGAGGAGACACCTAGGGATATCAGCTTTAAGATAAGAAGATGGACTTGTCCATCAAAATGCATGTGCCTGATAGATGCTAATAGATCTTTTTGCATGCTTTTCTTACTCTGGAAACCTATCACAACCAATAAAAGTGCAGCTCCTCATACATAAGCATTCTCTACTATCCTTTATATATGGAAAGATTGTTTTGATTATAAATTCATGGAAAGGTTAATATTACGGCCAATCGGTTAGCAGGGCTTGAAATACCGTTTGAGCTGTGCTCGTAATTCTCAGCTCTTGTGAGACACAAAGACACTTTTCACATGCTCTCATGCCAATAATTTATAGCTAATAACGTTGAGGACACTGACAGCGAACAGACAGACAAGACACAAGCACAGCGCAACAGCAGCACTGTAAAATACTGAGGTCAAGTTACCCGTCGTTTGCGAAAACCCGGTCAAGCCAACTGCTGCTTGGATTTTGAGGCGCGTCTATTCGTGCTGTTACGGTACTGGCACTTGGAGTGGCCAAAAAGCATGAAGGAAGACTGGCATTTCAGCAATACTTTCTAACATTTAATATACCAAATGAAAATTACATTATATTACACATCATATGTTAAGTAAGTCTTGTTGAATATATGAGAAGTCCTAATATGATAACACAGTTTTCATAATACTGTAGGTTTGCTGAGAACCGCGATGGATTTCTGCTCAAAATGTCCCTGACTATGGCCATAAGTAGTTTGACTGTACATTACTGTGCAGGGAAAGTCAGCTCTAATAATAGTGTAATACATTTAAAATATCCTCATTTTTAAATCCATGAATTAAATGAATAAATGTTTTCCTTCAGAGGTTTGCTGAAATGTTCAATGTACAGTTTTGGAGGAAATTAAAGGGAAAGTTTGATCAATTCACATTCATAATTTCCTCATATTTGAACTGTCATAAAAATATTCCTTAATAGATTTGCTGACATTTTCAAATGAACAGACTATGATCAACTAAAATTTGAAGTGGTTTTACTATATCACAGTTGCCAATCCGGCCACAGCCACGGTGGATTTGCTGAGAAATAAGGACAAATATGCCAAATGGTGAAGTAAAAAAATGAAATTTGGTACAGGTAAAAACATTTAGGTGCATGTAATTTTAAAAGTTGAATGTGCATGTACACCGATAAAAAGTATTCAAAACTCTTGATTAGTCTGTAAAATGTCTGAAAAAGTGAAAAATGCCCGTCAGCGTTTCTCAGAGCCCATGGTTACCATCTTAAGATTGCTTGTTTTATCTGACCCAAAGATGTTGAATAGACAATGATAGTAAACAGAGAATAACAAAAAAAAAATCATGTCTGAGAAGGTGAAAACAACAATCCAGGTAATTTAAAATTTTACTTAAATTAACAATTAATTATCAAAATTGTCGAACCACTTTCTCTCAAATGTGATTGATCTATGATAATTTTTCGACAAATTGTTTCAGCACTAGTTCTGTGTCCGTCATAGCATAAAACACATGTACATGTTTTCGTCATTTGGCAGAGCTAAATCTGCAATTGGCAGTATTCTACAATGTTAATTGGCTGAGGCTGTTGTCAGCCAACGGCGGATATAGCTGATCTCAGGTCACTTGGCAAAATCTACAACATGCTGCTATAACAGCCACGTCTATGTGTCACCTTTCTGCTTTGAGTTTATTTTCTGTTGCAATGCCATGTTCACTAGACGTAAATAATGCAAAAATGGGTAAGATCTATAAGTTGCTAATGCAAAAAGCAATAGCAACAAACGCCATGGCGTGTGTGTGTTCGTGTGTGTGTGTGTGTGTGCTGTTGACCTTAATTCATCACATTAGCACCAAGTCTCCAGAGGCTCTATGGAGATGTGTTCAGAGTTAGCAACCCCCGGCTAATTGATTTCAACGAATGCCACATTTATATTGTACTTCACTTAGTAAATTACACCAACATGCAGTTGGGGGTGTTTGGTGTCTGTGTGTGTTTATCTCTGTATGTGTGTGTGTGTGGGTGGGGGGGCCTCGCCTCCAATGGCAATCTGTACAGTCAGTTTTTTTAATGAGATCAATGCTTTCCTTCCTGCATCTCCAGATGGTCACCTTAGTAGAAGGTGTGCACGTGTGTGAGTATATTTAGGTGTGTTTGTATGTGTGTGTGTGTGTGTGGGTGAAGAGGGAAGGGGCTGCGGGGACCTTGGGCAGATAAATCTTTAATCATGTGCTTGCTCTCATGTTTCATTTAATTGCCCCCCTAAATCCATAAAAGGATGATGGCATTGTGGTTTAGAAACACGTACAGCAGTGTGTGTTTATGTGTGTGTTTATGTGTGTGTCTTCCAATTGTAGCAGGAGAGATTGGATTGTGTTTGATTTACAGTACATCTAGGTCGCTTTATGTGTATTCTTGTACATATGATAACAGGCGTTACATCTCTTTTTACCATGCTCTATTTTTTTCTGTGTGTGTGTGTGTCATGGTTTCTTTTGTGATGTACATTTATTATATTCTATATATGGCAGAAATGTCTTCAAAGATCTCTTTCAGGCTTTCACATTATCTATTCTTTCACTGTGTGTGTGTGTGTGTTTGTGTGTACATTTTCTTGCATATTCCTGTTCTGTATGTTTGTCAGTATTTCAGGGAGAACTCCTGTTTTCATGACCTGCTCTATTTTCTATTCCATAGTGTGTGTGTGTTACATCATTTTAGCTTAGGCTGGGCAATAAAACAATCTAAAAAATATCTGTAAAGGGCATGTCTGTAAAGGGGAGACTTGTGGGTACCCATAGAACTCGTTTTCATTCACATATCTTGAGGTCAGAGGTCAAGGGACCCCTTTGAAAATGGCCATATCAGTTTTTCCTCTCCAAAATTTAGCACAAGTTTGGAACGTTATCTAACCTCCTTTGCGACAAGCTAGTATGACATGGTTGGTACCAATAGATTTCTTATGTTTTCTAGTTTCATATGATGCCAGTATCTTCACTCTAGCTTTAAAACACATTTGAAACGATTTTTGCGTTATTATCGCATTCACTTTGACAGCCCTAATACATCATATTTAGAAATTGCCCATTCACAGATGGATATGCTTGTGTGCATGTCTTCCTTGTCCTTCATTTTAAATCCTTTTCTACCTCATCCCTCTCTCCCTGGTGCATGCTTTTTAATCAACAACAAAAACTGTGCACAGGAGGTAGAGCTGTTAACGTGTGGCAGCGAAGTAGAGAGCTGAAGACAGAGATGTTTAGATATAATTCACTTAAAAAGTCTGCCTATGTGTGTCTGTGCGTGTATGTATGGGTGCTCTTGTTTTCAGCAGCCCCAGCCCTTATATACAGCTACCTAAAATCAATCAAACATTTGTGCAGCAATAGAAATAGATCCATTGATTGATTAAACTGATAAATTGGGCTGTTTGCTTCGCTCAATAATAACATAAAGTGGAGGTGTGCGAGAGAGACCTTCGTGGTCAATTGTTTTCTTGCTGTCCATCTCTTTATCTGCTGTGATAAAAAATATAACAATTTGTTACGGCAGATATATGAGTTATGGCTTTACGTTTTAATTTTGTGGCACAGATGTTCATGCTTGCCACAAGGGAGTCTCTTGAAGGAGTTGTGCAGAAAGTGTGAGACATTTTAAAGAAGCTTGAAATGGTATTTAGAGAGCTTAATGCTTCCGTTATTTTATGTTTATCTGTTTTAAACAAAGTTAACTGAGTAGATGTTAGTTTTTCTTTGGACATGACCTTTGACCTTCTGTATGAAGTCCAATCATTGCTGTCACTGGAGCAGGCAGCTGAATCCATCTTCTGTGTGTAGTAAGCGAAGGAAGATGTAGTTTGTTTTTGTCACTTTGTATAGTTCTGAATTCAAATGTTTATATGACGTGAGGAGGAATGGATGAACGGGAAATCTAGCTGGCGGTATCCTCTACTGATTTGCACTGGACTACTGTCAAGTAAAATTAATTGCAGTTTTGAAATGATATAATGACATTTTTGGCAAATTTTAAAGGGCAGGTCCATTATTTTTGAGTTTTTGAGGTTTTTATATCAATCTGTACCTTCCCAGTGGTGTTCCTTATGTATTCCAATTCGAACATTCACATTTTGGTCAAAGTTTGTATGTTTTAGTGTCAAAATGCTATTTTCCTAAGCCTTTTTCTAAAAACTTTTTTTCCCACGTGACCTGACGTAGGATTCTGCATGATGATGCTGCTACATGTACGGTATATATACATCCTTATAGTCAGTGTATTAACGTTACATTCAGTAACTTAGATGGCAGTCAGTCCGCTCCCAGATTGGAGAAGCAGACAGGAGTACCGGCACGGAAGCTAAGCAATGTTCTGCTGTGTGGACGCCACGTTAGTTTGGATCCGAAAGACACACAATAACCCAAACAAACTAACTGGTCAATGCAGCGATAGACCAGCAACTCCTGTGTTCCTCGAGGTAAAATTACTGTTTTTGTGAATGGAGTCTGGTCTGGTCTTGAAGACCGCGATATAACAGCTTCAGTTCCCCGTCTGAAAGGGCTGCCTGACGGCGAGGTAAAGCGGTGAAAGTGGCTAAAGTATTTTTTTCTGCTGCTCCCGTCCACAGCCACTTTACCTCGCTGTCAGACAGCCCGTTTCAACAGTAATTGAAGCCGTTTTGTCGCGGCCTTATACCAGACCAGACTCAATTCACTAAACAGTAATTTTACCTCGCAGAATGCGGGAGTATACATGCAACGCCACTTCAACAAATCCAAACTAACCTTTCCAGTTATTTCCAAACTTAGCACAGCTGACTTTGACTCAGCCAGTTCTAGCATTCACGTTATTCATAACCTGATTGATTAGCTTACTTTTATAACCTACATCACTGCTTTTTGCAATGCCTGAGTGGGCGTTTCCATTTGAAAAAAACCCAGAAAAGAATACGGATGGACCCGCCCTTTAAATAGCTGAAAAAGTTTTGCATGTTCACTGTCAATTATATCTCTTTGTGTGTGTGTTCTTATAGTCCTGACCTTCAACTGTCACTTTCCATACTGGGTGAGTCATTTGCATCATTTACAGAAAGCAGGTTTATCATCTTTGACGTGTTTAACATGTCAGTTCTTGTTGTCAAATACTGTGCACCAAAATGCATCAGGATAAAGACCATTAACACTGAGACACATTATTTTTTACTGATGCAGCCGTATTCTCTTTATAAAGTCACAGTGTTGTCAACATTATAATGTTGAATTTACAACAAAAAAACCCCTGTAAAGTTATGTGCATAAAGCCGAGGGCTGTGTCTGTGTGTTTGCATTTCTTGGGAGGCTCTTCTTCCTGCATCCTTTGATATTTGTGTGTTTTTGTGTGTGACTCCGGTATGAGTGTGTACGTGCGACTGCTTCCTACTGTTCGTGTCACCATGATGAAGAGACTATAGATTGGTGTGTTGGTTAATGAGTCTCTCTATGTGTGTGCCTGCATATGCTTCAGAGATGTCGTAATGATGAAGAGTTTCCTGCCTTCTTTGTATGTGTGAATGTGTGTGTGTGTCTGTGTGAGAGCACATTACAGAGTGTGTTCCCAGAGATGGTCATTAGCTGTGAGGGACTGTAAAGCCAGTGACCCCACAGTCGTAAATGGAAGAGCCTGACCATTCCCCGTTCACCCTGCAGACCCCGGCCTTCTGTACTAATGCACTAAAGCAGCCATTGATGAGGGAGGGAGAGACTCATGGGGCAAGAAATGGAAGAAAATACACACACTGACACACACACACACACACACACACAACCTCCTACTCAGCGCCACACTGATCCAAGAAGCTTTCTTGGATTTTAACAATAAGACATTAGTTTGTGTTTGTGTTGTTAATGAAAGAGTTTTGACTAGCGGTGTAAACCTACCTGAGTGTTAAAGGTGAGAAAAACCATGTGCACATTATTACATGCAGACACATGTAATTTGCTTCACAACATGCCTGGAAACAGCTTTTCTCTTTTGTGCATCTGTGCTGAAATATTGACAAACTGTCTTGATTTTCCCCCGGACTGCGCAGAGCGATCTGTAATCAACTTCCTCCGTGACTGATGGTTGTATTTTGATGATTGTGTGAGAACACTGGGTTTTTGCAATTACAGCTAAATTAACTAAAGTCCCTCAGCTTGTAATAAGCGGGAGCGTTCACCTGCAGGTAGTAATCTAAAACATTCCGTGGATGGAGCACGCTTCGACGAAAGTTGACCGGGACTCGTGGGGAGCGATCGAAGAGCATAATCCGTTTTCTCCAAATCAGCCCAACTAACCGAGGAAGCATAGTAATGAGAAAATGATTAGATTTTCTTTTTCTGCTGCATGGCTGCTGAAGCTCTCTTCATCTCTTTGCCTCCTCCTCTCCACTCTCTCTCTCTCGTGCCCATGGCCACTGTGGATTTGTTAAACAGTTTGTTTACCTCTTGTTTGGGCTTCTTGAATTCTAAATCACATCGTTACTCCATCTCTTTCTCGTTCATGTCCACACCTTTTTTTTCTCCTGTTGCTTCCCTCTCCTAACGTTATTGGGTTTTTCTTCAGATCTATTTCAGCACAGCTCAGATTAATTTAACATAATTCGTGGTACAACTTCTACTTCTCTTCTAAACCTCTGGTCCCAGCTTCTCAAATGGGAGGATTTTCAGCTTTTTTCTGGTTTATATCATTGTCAATTGACTGTTGGTCAAACAAAATTAGCAATTTGAAATTTGATATACTAAATTTAGGGCTGTCAATTGATTAAAATATTTAATTGTGATTAATTGCTAATTAATTGCACATTTTTTTATCTGTGCAAATGTACCTTAAAGTGAGATTTGTCAAGTATTTAATACTCTTATCAACATGGGAGTGGGCAAATATGCTTGCTTCATGCAAATGCATGTATATATTTATTATTGGAAATCAATTCACAACACAAAACAAAGACAGATATTGTACAGAAACCCTCACAGGTACTGCGTTCAGCATAAAAAATGCTAAATTGGGGAGACTCGTGGGTACCCATAGAACCCATTTTCATTCACACATCTTGAGATTGGAGGTCAAGAGAGCCCTTTGAAAATGGCAATACCAGTTTTTCCTCGCCAAACCCCACAACCTCCGATAAATCAAATAGCGGCCGGGCCCGACAGCGACCCATCAGATTTTTAAGAGGTTAATTAAAAAATCGCAAGTTGCCTTAATGCATTAAAGAAATTAGTGGCATTAAAACAAATTTGCGTTAACACGTTATTGCGTTATCTTTGATAGTCCTAAACTAAATTATTAATCCAAAAAATAATAAAAATGAAAATAATGATCTGCAGCCGTCGTTTTGTTTATCGTTGGAGTTTTTCTGACAACTGATGCTAATGATTTGAGGTTATACATAGTTACTAAACTCTTTGTTTACCTCTGTATTACCGGGTTATATTTGAACACCTGCAGATTAGATCAGCAGGACAAATGGCAAAGTGAGAGATGACAGAGGAAAGAGAGGCAAACTTTATTTTAAAGGATGTTTACTTGCTAAAAATGCTGATTGTAGTTTAACGTCTCTAGTAAATTGCTTTCACACCGCTGCGGGGTTTTGAATTGAGAAACAGAATTACACAGTCGCACATAAACTCGCGCACACAGGGTGGTGGTGGTGTAGAGGGAGGAGACCCAGCGTGTGTCTACATGATGCTGCATTTGTGTGCTCTCAGTGTGGGTGCACCTGCTGCTTTGGAAAAAGGATGATGGATCCAAGAGGCGGATGAACACTGTTTCCATGGACTGACTCAGCTGTGTGTGTGTGTGTGTGTGTGTGTGTCCGCCTGGGCTTGAGGCTAAAGGGAATGGGAGAGCAGGCGCGCCACAGATCAATTTCCTTTTTATTGTGGCGGAGTGGAGACTTGAGATGCATGGCCTCCTGTGACCCAGATTCATTCCTCCTTTCTCCCTCTGCTCCTCCTCGCTGGCACAGTGGCATAACATCAGAAGGAGGGAGAAGGAGAGAGAGAGAGATGAAAGAGAGAGAGGGAGGGAAGGAGAAAGAGAATGGGTGAGGGAGGAAAGGTGAGGGAGAGTGTGTTGGAGCTGATAATGAAAAAGAGAGGAAGCAGAGAAGAATGGAAGTACAGGGGTAATTGTGGAGACAATTTGAGAATTGCACCTGAGTGCTGAGAGTTACACATGAAATGATCACTTGAGATGTCCTACATATGAAGAATGCATCAGTGAGGAGAGTGAGGGATACAGTACGCAAATGCAGGGATATGGAGATTTAGGAAAGATGGAATAAAAAAGGACACACTATTATCATTATAAACAGCCTATGTCTGCTTCGCTTCCCCTCCTTCTGTTTCAAAGAGTATAGGTTCCCGGCTCACATGTTCCAGGTGCTGATCCAACATATGGCTCTGAGTGGCTTCTGTCTCTCGTTCTTGTTTAATGCTATTGTAACCTTCTCTTCTGAGGCACTTGTCTAACATTAAGAGAGGACAGTCTGTTCAACCTGCTGCGTGGCTTTGCTGAGACTTGTGCATCATTACACATTGTTGTTGATGCCTGCATGCACATCAGCATGTAGCCATGAATTATTCATTTTGTTTTGTTGTTGGAGAATAAAAGATGCAGCTGAATCAGTTTAGCACTTTTACTATGACCCACTGTAAATGGACAGATTGACGAAGGAACAGTAAACTAATGAAATGAATGGATTTTAACACCAAAGTATATCTACAGGTCTTTGACATAGCTTACCGTAGCCGAGAAACACAAACGTATTTTCACAATATAACTCATAAGATAGCAAATTTTTAAAGGGAGATTTGTCAAGTAGTTAATACTCTTATCAACATGGGAGTGGGAAAATATGCATGCTTTATGCAATTTATGTATATACTTATCATTTGTCTTTAAGGGGGATTAGACATATATTTCATACTCTTATCAACATGGGAGTGGACAAATATGCTTTCTCTATGTAAATGTATGTATATATTTATTACTGGAAATCAATTAACAACTCAAAACAATGACAGACATTGTCCAGAAACCCTCACAGGTACTGCATTTAGCATAAAAAATATGCTCAAATCATAACATGGCAAACTGCAGCCCAACAGGCAACAACAGCTGTCATTGTGTCAGTGTGCTGACTTGACTATGACTTGCCCCAAACTGCATGTAATTATCATAAAGTGGACATGTCTGTAAAGGGGAGACTCGTGGGTACCCATAGAACCCATTTTCATTCACATATCTTGAGGTCAGAGTTCAACGGACCCCTTTGAAAATGACTATGCCAGTTTTTCCTCGACAAAATTTAGCGTAAGTTTGGAGCGTTATTTATCCTCTCCTCTCTAGTATGACATGGTTGGTACCAGTGGATTCCTTAGGTTTTGTAGTTTCATATAATGTCAGTATCTTCACTCTAGCTTTAAAACTGAGCCCGCTACAACCTCCAAAAGATCAATTGTGTTAATGCGTTAAATTAGTGGCGTTAAAACTAATTTGCGTTAACGCGTTATTATCGCGCTAACTTTGACAGCCCTACTAATATTACTAATACAGTAGTTCAATTTTCCATCTGGGCTACTAATGTTCGAATTAAAGGGCAGTAAAAACCTCCTACAAAGCTGAAATCTGTAATAAGCTGTTAATTCTATACAGGCTTGTGCTGTAATTGTATCCATCTGTATAGCAGAGTGCAGTAAAACTGGTCGGACACCTCTCCATACTCTGCTTCTGAGAAACGTTAATTGGACCTCACAGGTATGAAACCTGTAAATGCTGCTGCCCTCTATTTCATCACTTCTGAAAAATAGAATATATTCATGTTCACATTACCTTGGTCAGTCAAAGACATTTTCACTGCATACCAGCAGCAATGAGGGGAAAGAACCTCATAAAAGTGCCGCCGTAGAAGCTTGTGATGGGTAGTAGTTTGAACATGCAGAAGGTTATGGATTGGATCTCTGATAACCTTTAAAACTAAATATTGTTGTGTGTTTGCTTCTCTGTAGACAGTTATAGATAAGAGTGACATGTTATAATGCAAACAGTGTAGCTCACAGCATTGTGAAGTACTCTATCAGATGGGTTTTGAGGCGGCTACAGCGCAGCACATTTCGACCAGCTTTTTCCAAAATTTGACAAAGACAACCGCCTGGTATAGCAGAAGCGCTAGCAAGAAACGGCACAGACGACGATGTCCATTTGCCCCGTCCTTACCTTCTGTGGCTGCCATCTGTTTCCCCCTTCCTTCCTTCACTTCACAAATTTACAATTCAATTTAGAATTTACATTCGTTGTTAATTTTGTGCTTTATAGGGCTGGCAGTTGCGTTTGACACCGTATTTACCAAAGCAATTTACATAACATTAAAAACTCATTCTCTGCACAGGCGTGTGGTCTGAAGCTTGGTTTTGCTTTGGCCCGCTTTGGCCCTATTTGGAACGGTTTTGGTGTTCCAACACCCGGGCGCATCCTGCCAATGCACTTGCGCAGATCTTGAGTCTGTCCAGTTCAACGGGAATCCTCCACCATTCCAAAAAATTCTTGGGAGGTGTGAAGGTTATCGCATCCAAAAGTGACTTTCCGCCACCCCCATGTGAACTGCTACTATGGGAGCCCATCTGTCACTTGGAGAGGAGGCGCCATTGACACACACGGAGTCCCACGCACATACACACACAATGTCATGCTGAGGTAGGGGAAATGGCTGATTATCCCCTGTGTGTGTGTATGCACTGAAGCAATGCGAGGGCATAGTATGCAGCTGAGACTCCAGCTTTGTCTGAATTGAGAAAAAGTAGCGTAGCACCTGTCATCGCATATACACACACACACAGAGTATAGAGAAACGCACACCAATTTGCACACCTAAGCAGTATTTTTCTCACAAAGAAAATGGACAGCAAACATGGACACACAAGCAGATTTCATCCACGCACACTTCATCAGGTTTCTTCCTCTCTTTGTCTGTGTAAATCGGAGGGGTTTGCTGCTGCTTGGTCTTGCTGTAATTGTGTGCTCTTCTTTCGGATTGGATAGGATTTTCACTGAGTTTTCTAAGATTTGTCTTCCTAATCAGTCTTCTAGATGTAGCCCATACATCTTAACGTGTGTGTGATATGTGAGGACCAAATGCAGTACGTCAGCTACGGTCCTTACAAGTGCAGTAAAAAATGTGTATGTGAGTGTGAGGAGGGGTGAGTGGGTATAACACCACTAAGTATATTAATCAGTAAAGATATCAAGAATAACTATTCCAAGCACCCCCTCGCCCCAATGTCTCTGCTACACACATGCTCACACACAGCTCCTGTCTGCCCACACACACACACACACACACACACACACACACACACACACTCACTAAAGTCAGCAGACCATGTAGCCCATTATTATAAGCCCAGTGACCTCCATCTAAACAGGCCTAAATCTGAATTGTACTGCTGATGAGAAAACACTCATCCTTCACTATGTGGCTGTCACCTCATTAAACAAGAAGAGATCCCAATCAGCTCCTCTCATCCTCTCTGAAGCTTTATGCACCTCTCCTTGTTGAATATTGTGTAGTGAAATGTCATGATACTGAGGAAAAAGGATACGGACGGAGACTGATTCTGTTACCATAACACCAGATAATTGCTGATACCGACTCTTCTATGTTTTAAGGTATCGTGAGGCTGTGAATACACTTAACAAATTGGAGTCTTTGATACCAACACTCTAAGCTTGTTCAAATACTAATTATGTTAAAACTTTAACCGTAAAGCTGCACTTATAAACATTTTTATTAGGGCTGTCAAAGTTAACGCGATGTTAATGCAAATTTGTTTTAATGCCACTAATTTCTTCAGTTCTTCAGTTTTAAAGCTAGAGTGAAGATACGGGCATCACATGAAACTAGAAAAACCTAAGGAAAACATTGATACCAATCATGTCATACTAGCTTGTCAAGAAGGAGGCTAAACAAGGCTTCGAAGTTACACTAAATTATTGTGAGGAAAAACTGGCATGGCCATTTTCAAAGGGCTCCCTTGACCTCTGACCTCAAGATATGTGAATGAAAATGGGTTCTATGGGTACCCACAAGTCTCCCCTTTACAGACATGCCCACTTTCTGATAATCACATGCAGTTTGGGGCAACTTATTGTCAAGTCAGCACACTGACACACTGACAGCTGTTATTGCCTGTTGGGCTTGAGTTTGCCATGTTATGATTTGAGCATATTTTTATGCTAAATGCAGTACCTGTGAGGGTTTCTGGACAATATTTGTCTTTGTTTTGCGTTGTTAATTTATTAAATCTCCCTTTTTAAGGTACATTTTGAACAGAGAAAAAATGTGTGATTAATATCGATTGTCAGTACTAATTTTTATATTTTCAATGGATCAAATGACCACTTGTAATGTGAAAAGTGTTGCAACCAACAGAGAGATTATTATCACCTGACTTTGCAGTTCTTCTCAGCTCTACTGAGCATTTTAGCCCCTTTCAATTTATTGTTCTGGTTTTACGGCCTTCAACTTTAGTGTTTTGGTGCACTGTTACCACTCTCATCAACCTTGTTTCCAGCTATAGCCGGCAGCTCAAAAAACCCACTCTACGCTATACCTGCCCAGCTGCAGATAGACAAAGATAGCGACTAGCCGGTGAAATTGGTAGAGCATTTAACAGCTAAAGAGCCAGATATTTCCCTCAGGAGTTGGTGGCAAATATTGGAATAACATTCATCAGGTGACCTGAGGCAAGACTCCACATTCATGCTAATGTTGTTCCGTGTCTGCTCGACATGTAAATTGACAAGTTAGCCATATCATGGTGATAATATAGTGATAATTTGTCAATGTTGTGTTTGCACACAGTTAATGCAGGTTTAATCAACTGGATTACATTTAGAGATATGTTAGTAAAAGATCACCTCTATGGTTAAAGGTCCTATGAAATGCTATTGTTACTTTCGCAATGTGATATATTTCCTTCCTTAATGTGGTGGTGGAATTAGTGAAAATTCTGTGATGACTTTATTGGTTGGGAATTTTAGTTACACCCACTTGTGCAGCATGAAGTCATGACTAAAAACATACCGTTTTCCTGCGAGTATTAGTTTTCCATTAAGTCAAAGTGACAGTTTCTAGGTATTTTTAAAAAGAAACCAATGCTGACTGTTGGTAGGAGACGCAACGTGAACCTTGGTCACATGTTTTGTACACCCAACTATCCCCAACCTGCTCCCTAAGACTATTTGCAGGTGTATATTAAGGTCACGGTACCTCAGTTTTTGCTTCTAAGAAAGTACAGTCATTTGCACATCCACGAGAAGTCACATAAACGCTAAGCACAGGACATTTTGAACAAATGGTCAAGGCTGGTGTTTTTCTGAGGATGGTCTCGTAATTGAGCCCACAGTGCATAGTCGGTGTTCAGACAAAGCACACATGGCAATGATGCTGTAGTGGTGACAGACACACACACACACACACACACACACACACACACACACACACACACACACACGCACACACACACCTGTCTCTGCATGTTAACAGGAGGTTCTGGCTCGCCACCGAGTCACCCTCTTCCTCCACACCTCCACATTCTTGCTATTCACACTCACCCACCAGCCATCACCACCTAACTGTCTTCCTCTCCCACACCTCTCAGCTTGTTACGTTCCACCTTGGCAGCAAGTATGCACATATCCCCGGTGTGTTAGTGCCACAATTCAACCCTGTGGGTCATTAAATGGTGGCAGTGTCCATCAGGCTCGGCAGACACGTTCACCCACAATAGGCTACAACTGAGGGTTTCAGACCAAGGAAATAAAGGCTCAAAACTTACTTACAAATGAACTACAGAGAAACATTTCTTTCTCTCCAAAGTTCACAAATTTGCCCACCAGCACCTATAAAGCTTACTAATTAACACATTTGTTTAATCCAGTGCAGTGACTCCTTGTATAGATTAAACAAACAAGATATATAACATGTTAATTAGTGAGCGTTTAGATGTGCTTTAGGCATATTTTGAAACTTTGGTAAGAGACAGGCTTCAGTCTTTATGCTGAGCTAGGCTAATCACTAATCAGGTTTGGCTTCATATTTACTGTATAGACATGAGAGTGATATAGATCTTCCCATCTAACTCTTGGCAAGAATTAAATAAGCGTATTTCCCACAATGTGAAACTATTTCTATAGTGGACGATTCAAAATATGATGAACTATTCCTTTAATGCTCGCCGCGCTCTACTTTGGGAACACCTGTCTGAAGGATGCTGTGTCCTCTTTGTTAAACTTTTCCAGCCTATTTTTTGACTTCTCTTTGACACTCAGTGATTGCGTCTTCGTTCACAACCCCCATTTCCTTTCACACACATACACATCTTGTGCACTCCACCCACCGTTGCTCCGCTTATCCTGTCTAACTTTGTCTCTCCTTCGGATGGGACTCCCTCTATGACTGCCCTCCTCATCCTTCCCCTTGTTATCTCCGTCGCTCTGTCTCTCCCTCTCTCCCTCTTCCTCGTCTGATTTGGTTTTCATTAAGTCTTAATCTACGTCAGGGCTCCGGCGTGTCACACGGTGCTCATTGTGTAGGATTGATGTGTCGCTCGTCTCCTCCCCGGCTGGGCCCTTATCAGCCCAGACAAACCACAGGGCTCCTAATGAAGGCCGCCCTTCTTTCCATGCTAATTCAAC
>CAKALU010061772.1:1367-26731 GCA_916700995.1 Hozukius guyotensis
AAAAAAAGAGAGAAAATCGCAACACATAGGTGAATCGGTATTTTTTCCTCAACCCTAATAATCTTCACGTGTGAAGTTGGCCTATAGTTTACTTAAGTCATCTGTGTGTTACTGTGACACTAACCAGGGGCTGTATGTTCTATGTACGCTTTGGTAGTTTGTTTATTGGACTCAATCCAAAGTGGCAGCGCCGGGAGACAGACCTTCAGTTAGCCGAGCCGGAGCAACTCTAATTCAGCCAGCGCTGGCAGTAACAGCCTTTGTAACAGCTGCTGTGCCCCTTCTTTGTTTTCTTCTGTCCCGTGTCTCCTCAGTCTCTGTCTTTCACGGTCTCTACCGTTGTATCTGTGTAACTCAGCCGAGCCGACCAACCTGGTGACATCATAGGCTAGAGTACTGCAACATGGCGGCCGGAGACAGTGACGGTCAGCTGGCTAAAAGTCAGAAGCCTGCTTCCTGATGTTTTGTACATTGTACATCTCCCACGCTACCCACTAGCTGGCTGCACTGGTTCCTGGAGGCTGCAATCCGATTCAAGGCACCGGTACTGGCCTATACTATGCTGCGAATGGCTCATCGTACATCCAGGACATACTCAAACCGTACACCCTAGCCTGTCCACTACGCTCTGCTGCCTCGCGGCTTGCTCCACTGGGCGGCTGTGGCTCAGAGGGTAGAGCAGGTTGTCCACCAATCGGAAGGTCGGTGGTTCGATCCCCGGCTGCTCCTGGTCACATGTCGATGTGTCCTTGAGCAAGACACTTAACCTCAAATTGCTCCCGAAGGCATAGCCATCGGTGTGTGAATGAGTATTTAGATTAGATCCTGATGGGCAAAGTTGGCACCTTAGCAGCCTCTGCCACCAGTGTATGAATGTGTGTGTGACATGTAGTGTAAAGCGCTTTGAGTGGTCGGAAGACTAGAAAAGCGCTATATAAGTCCAAGTCCATTTACCATTAAATATGCAACTAATACTGTAACCCAAACACTGAGTGCCTCTGGCATCATACATGTATGAATAAATTGCATTTGTACAAATGTACACTAACCTCGTTGTTCGGTAGTTCTCCAATTCTTGTGTTTTTTGACCGCTGAAATCCTGTCAGAGAAAAATGAGAAATTGTAAGAAAGGAGAAGGAAAAGAAATGAACAAGCAGAAGGACAGGAAGTCTGTCTCATTCACAACCAGGAGCTGCTGTTGAACTGAGGAAAGAACTGACACAGTCACACCTGTCGATGTTTGTTTTAGTGTTGTCACGATCACGACCAAAATTCTGACTTTGATTCGATACCCTGCCTTTTGATACAGAAACGATACCACGGTAAAAATCTAAAACATCAGGAAAGTAATGGTATAATAGATGACAGAACAGGGAATTAAAAAAAAAAAAAATGTATTACTTAAAAATATTTGAATGTTAAATTTCTTCATTAAACAAATGAAATGGTGTGCAGTAATCTGATGTCCCCTATACTTGAGTTTATGTGATTTCTTTGATAGTTAGCTTTACATTGAGTAAAATACTGAAAAGCTAAACATGAAAACGGTAGTCTGGACCTTTTTATTGGTTTTATTTATTGATTAATTAATTTAGATTAATTCACCTATTTCCAGTAAGAATAAATGTGTGTATGCACGTACGGTACGTGTTTCAGGAAATCTCTTACGTTTGTAGCTGAGAACCAAAATAATCAGAAGCACCAGAAAAGCCACACAGACGACCACAGCAACGACTACAGTTACCCTGGATTCACCTGCAGGAGACAAAACCACACAACAAAACAGTCTTATTTAAACCTCCATTAACACACAGAACTCATCCAGACCTGTCCGTTTAAGGGACGTTAAGGGGAATCATTTAAACATCTTCATCCTCCTCCTGCTGCTTCGGCTGCAGTAGGTTTCAAAAACAAACCTTTCTCACCACCACCACTGCTCTCAGCAGATGCTGTAAATGCAAACATCGGTGGCTGACTGGTTAGCAAGCGTTAACTGTAAAGCCATGTCCACACAGGGAACGTCAGGAGCGCGTGGCGGCTGCCTTGCTGAACAGCTGCCTCGCTGAAGGGCTGCCTCCCAGAACGGCTGCATGATTCACGAGTCGGGTGTTCAGACCAGCTGCGTTTCCGATGCTGCTGCTGCCAGCCCTTTCTTTCTACATAGAGTTTGTCTTTCATAATGGCCATTTCATTTTATTATAAATGTCATTTATATTTATTTTAGACAGAAAAAGGTTAAGAAACGTGTGGTAATTTGTAAATAATAGTAATAATCCACAATTAAAACCCCGTACTTTATTCATTCATGGAGCCATGCAAGTCACTGCATGTTCTACAACACTGTCCTGCAAATATTTCAGAATAAAAGCCTTGTGTTAACAAATGAAGGAATTCTGTCCACAGAAAAAATGCTTAAGGGCTTTTACTTTGAAATGAAAGCAGGAAGTGTTGATTTAAAAATAAATCTTTACTTTTTTTCATGACCTGTGACATATTCTACAGATGTCTAGACGTTGAAACTGTAGTAATGTTGCTGGTATGATGTCAATATACAGTCAATAGATCACTTTCACTGTCTGTTGTTGCTGTGAACCGCGCGGCTCGTGTTAAAAATAGGCACGTGGGCGGTCTGGACAAGCCGTATCGTTACGGTTAACATCAAACAGTCTAACGTTAACTAACTGGTAACGTTAACACTAGAAAGTTTACTTCATTGATTTAGGAATAATTCCCCGTTGCCACTGCAGCTGTCGTGAGGTCAGAGGTCGGCGGTATGTTTTTGTGTGTGTGTGTGTGTGTGTGTGTGTGTGTGTGTGTGTGTGTGTGTGTCAGTGCAGGACGGGCCGGGCACTGACAGTGTGTATTGTCTCGACTACTATCAATTAAAAAGCCGCTGAGAGGCTGAAGTAGGCTCTTTACTGTGTGACTCGTTCCAAAAAGTCCAAAAGTCCAGATGCGCTCGAAAAAACGCAAAAATGAAAGGAATTACCAACAATAAGGCTAACTGGAATAACTAAAGTAAGTAACATGAAGTGACACCGTTCATTCTAATATGACGGGTATTTTTCATCCCAAAATTCTATGTTTTTCGGCCCCGGGACATCTTTTAGTTTGAGCCCTGAATAAGATGGTTTGATTTTTTCTACTGTCTGTATCCATTGTCGATGAAATTTGTTGCCTGAAACCAGACAGGTCAACAACACAAATGATTCCCTTCTCAAAGTTATACAGTTATTAGTTAACATGACTTAATAAGATGACATATAAGTTCATCAGTGCTTCTTGTAGCTTTTATTTTGATGATAGCAAACATTTTATAAAGGGGAGCAGAAGTGTTTTATTTCCAAAAACTGAGTAGAGCGTGATACAATATCTGACTTTACAACAGGAAGAAATGGTGCAGCAGCTTCAGGTGAAATTCCCCCCCCCCAGCGAGTGTTACTTCCTGTGTTTTGGTTAACGTTCTTTCTCAAACAGAGAATAGGGGGTGTGGTTAATAGTCAGACGCAATTCATTACCATGGCAACCAGATTGCATCATTTTTCAAACCAGTTTAGATGAATTTACTGTTTATCAGACCACAAATGAAGATCGTATCGTATGAGACCACACCGACTCTCTCTCACTCTCTCTTTTCTTCACCGTCTCTTCCTGGGGGGGCGTCAGTCTGGCTGCTGCTGCACCGAGAAGCCGCACCGCCGCACGCCGCCCACAGCGCACGGATAGATGCACGGATAGACGCACGGATAAACGTGTTGCTGAGGTCCGCCGTTTGAAATGCAGTTTCGGGACGTTTTGGAGGTTCACCATCCACCAGCACCGGCTGCTCTCTCCTCAGCTCCAGCACAGACCCCGCACCGGGCTGCTCTGAGATCCGTTTATTTCTCTAACGGGACTTTTCTCTGGTTTTCTCTTTAGCTGAAAGTTGTGCTCCCCGTCATTCGGACCTGTTAGAGGCCCGCAAACCTCCGATATCGGCCGCTTTCTGTTAATTTACATTCAGGAGGAGACGGTAAAGAAGAGAGCGAGTGAGAGAGACAGTCAGTGTGTTGTGTTAATTCTGACGGTGGGATTTTGTGTAATTCGGTGTGTTGATTTCACCCGTTCAGCACACACAATACCATTATGAGAATAAACACACCAAAACCAAAAATGAAATGAAAACCCTGTTAGCTGATGGAACAAGTTGGGCTAGCTAACTACACCTAACTAGTAAACTACACCTAACTAGTTAACTGCACCTACCTAGCTAACTAAACCTAACTAGCTAACTACGCCTAACTAGCTAACTACACCTAACTAGCTAACTTAACCTAACTAGCTAACTACACCTAACTAGCAACTAGCTAACTACACCTAACTAGCTAACTACACCTAACTAGCTAACTACACCTAACTAGTTAACTACACCTAACTAGCTAACTACACCTAACTAGTGAACTAAACCTAACTAGCTAACTACACCTAACTAGTTAACTACACCGAACTAGCTAACTACACCTAACTAGTGAACTAAACCTAACTAGCTTACTACACCTAACTAGTTAACTACACCTAACTAGTTAACTACACCTAACTAGCTAACTACACCTATCTAGTTAACTAAACCTAACTAGTTAACTACACCTAACTAGCTAACTACATCTAACTAGTTAACTAAACCTAACTAGCTAACTACACCTAACTAGTTAACTAAACCTAACTAGTTAACTACACCTAACTAGTTAACTAAACCTAACTAGCTAACTTAACCTAACTAGTTAACTACACCTAACTAGCTAACTACGCCTTACCAGTTAACTCTCTGTGTGAGTAAATCAAAGTGTCAGATGTGAGCTTCTCACCTTCAACCTTCAGTGTTATTTTTCTGCGTGCAGCTCGGTAACGTCCTCCTTTACGTTCCACTCCACACCAGTAGACACCAGCATGCTGTGAGGACACATTACTGATGGACATGTTGAAGCTACTGTTGCTGTTTGTGAGAGTGAATGTCCCGTTTGACATCAAAGATCTAGTTGATACAATATCCTCACAGATTGATCCGTTGTCTCTGCAGAAAAACTTGACTTTGGACTTTCCTTTGTAACGACATGAGATGGTGGTTTTAGCTGTTCTGTACGCAGTTTGAATAAATGGTTTCTGGCATTTATTTTTCTCTGCAAATAAAAAAAGAAAAGTAAGATGTGAAATCTAGAGGTGTGAATCTTTTGGTATCTCATGATTCGATTAAAAGTGGATTCTACATTCAGTACATCGGGGGGCTAATTTCAGGTTCTCCTCCAGTCCGCTAATAAAGGCGGTGTAGCAAATTATGGCATGAAAGCAGAGTAAAGAATATGGAGTTTTTATTCTTTTACACACAGTGACGTCACGCTGAGACCGCCGTCTGCTACAACGCAGATTTGCAGCTCTGCCTTCAGTGTTTCCACCTCCAACAACAATGACAGAGACCTCAAATGCCCGTATGTGTGTGTGTGAAAGAATATTTGAAAAAGTTTAGAGATGCACCGATCGTGAAATTCTGGGCCGATACCGATACCCATGCAGCGACGCAGCACTGGTATGACTCAAAAAACATGAATCTGCACCTTTATTCCTGTTAATCATCATTTACATAATGTTTCCTATGTTGCATTTTAAAAATAATTTGGGAGGGTTCTTGCAGAAGTTGAGGGTGTCGTTATTTACTTTAACAAAAGACACGAGAGACAGTAATCAAAAAAGATTCAGCATTTCTTACCAACTTTCCAGTTCACTTTTCTCTCCATCTCTTCTTCAGAAGAGTCAGATTTAAAAACACACTTATATTCCCCAAAGTCCTGTGTTTGAAGTTGTCTGATGGCCACCGTGACATTGTTTTTCCTTTTATCATTGTACACAGAATATCTGTCATTGTTTTCCCACATATTCTCCTTAGTGCTTTCTATGAGCGTACGTTGAACCTTAACTACAGCAACACTTGTATATGTTTCATCTGTTTCAGGGTATTTGCAGATGACTTCAACCCATCCATTTCTGCATCCCCTCACACGGAAGGTGTCCCCAAAGCCTGTAGATCAGAGAGAAAAGTTCACATCATGTCAGATTCTCAAACGATATCAGGACACACTTTCAGGATTAATCAGTAGATCACACATTTATCCAGTCAAACTGCTTGATTGTGTTTTTTCTAGGGCTGTCAAAGTTAACGCGATAAAAACCTGTTAACGCAAATTCGTTTTAACGCCACAAATTCCTTTAACGCATTAACGCAACTTGTGATTTTTAGGTTGTAGCGGGCTCAGTTTTAAAGCTAGAGTGAAGATACTGGTATCATAAGAAACTAGAAAACCTAATGAATCTATTGGTAACAATATGCTCAGTTAGAGGCTACCACTGTGTGTTTTTACATGCTACCACAAGGAGTCGTCACAGACATTTTCAAATCTTAGTGGCTTTAAGATTCAGAATAAAAATGAAAATAAAAATAAAAAATTTGACTTTGTATTACATCCTTTACAAGTATGAAGATTTTCTTTCGTTGTGAGAAAATAATAATAAAAAAATGAGTTTATATGTATAATCAAAAAAAATCTGTGTTACATATAAATAAGTCATAGTGAAATCAAAACAGATGTTTATTCAAAAGAAGATATAGTTGACACTGTTGCTTTGAGTTTGTGAACCTGAGTTTTGTATTTTGTTGCAACGGCCGGAGTTATTGAGGAGTACCGTACAGTACTACAGGAGCAGTACAGTATTACAGTACTGTGTATTGCTGTAGGATTTCTACTCATATTGCAGGCTGTAGTAAAGCACATTAACACACAACAATCAGCTCAAACTAAACCACAGAATATGTTGAAAACATTTATTACACAGCTGTGTTGCATACTCGATTCTGATTGGTTAATCACAGCGTTCTGTAATTTCTTTACAGCAGACCGTTGCTATGGGCGCAGCTCTGATGTTGGACTCTGGCGGACCGTTTATGTGTCAAAATATAAATTTCTTCAGTAAGTAGCCGTGTAATAAGCAGGATAATGTACAGCTAGCGGGTCATTGTTGTGAAAGAAACCCCTTCAGGGCGATGAGAGACCTGCGGCATCGCCCTGTCGGGGATTCTTTCACAACAATGACCCGCTAGCTGTACATTATCCCTTACTTGTAATATCAGTAATGAGGTATTATTGATCTTTTTACCTGTCATCAAAGGGAGGAGGAGAAGAAGAAAGGTCTTCATGATGCTGAGATCCTCCGTCAGATTGTTAACCTCCAACTGGTTATTTCACTTTCCTCTCATCGGTGTGTCTCTACGGCTGGTTGGCCTCAAGCGTTGTGTTTCTTCAATTCCTGTTGTGTGTTACCTTTAAACTAAAAACCTAAAAACACCTCACCCCCACCTTTCTGTCAATACTTCCCCTTTTTCTTCTTCTTCTTCTTAGTCACAACTCCTTCCTCATTTTACCTTGCTTATACGCAAGTTCCTAAATGTGAAATCAGGTGAGTGGGGAAATAAAATGACAAATGGAAGCAAGAGGTTTTAATAATCCATAAAGAAGGAAATTGGGGATTTCAGCAGCGAGAGATCATCCGTTTTAAACCAGCAGCTGCTATAAGCAACAAAAGTGGTTCTGACTATAAATATGACTATGACAATGACAGTGATGATGATTCATCTTCCGCTGTCTACGGGTATTTTAGAACATTGCATCATCAGTCATGCCAGCTATAATAAAGCCAACAACAACAGTGTCACTTTTAATGGACGTTTCATAGTAGAGAGACAGACAGCAGCTAAGGAGTATGTCCTGCAGCAAAGGTCACCGGCTGGAGTCCAACCAGGGCTGCTGTGGTTATATAGTACGTGTCCTAACTAGAGCTGTCAAAGTTAACGTGATTATAACGCGTTAATGCAAATTCGTTTTAACGCCACTAATTTTTTTAACGCAACTTGCGATTTTTAGGTTGTAGCGGGCTCGGTTTTAAAGCTAGAGTGAAGATACTGGTATCATCTGAAACTAGCAAAACCTAATGAATCCATCGGTACCAACCATGTCATACTAGCTTGTCGTGAAGGAGGTTAAATTACGCTCCTAACTTGCGTTAAAGTTTTGCGAGGAAAAACTATCACAGCCATTTTCAAAGGGGTCCCTTGACCTCTGACCTCCAGATATGTGAATGTAAATGGGTTCTATGGGTACCCACGAGTCTCCCCTTTACAGACATGCCCACTTTATGATAATCACATGCAGTTTTGGGCAAGTCATAGTCAAGTCAGCACACTGACACACTGACAGCTGTTGTTGCCTGTTTGGCTGCAGTTTGCCATGTTATGATTTTAACATATTTTGTTATGCTAAATGCAGTACCTGTGAGGGTTTCTGGATCAATATCTGTCATAGTTTTGTGTTGTTAATTGATTTACAATAATAAATATATACATACATTTGCCTAAAGCAGCATATTTGTCCACTCCCATGATGATAAGAGTAATAAGTACTTGATAAAGCTTCAGTAGGCAGAATATTTTTGGCATCATTGGGCAAAAATTCCACAATAACCTTTCAGCATATTGTGATTCAAGTGTTCTGAGTGATAACTACACTTCTGCTCCTCCTCATGGCTCTGTTTTCAGGCTTTAAAAAAATTTAGCCCATGATGGGAGACTTTGTCCAATCACAGGTCATTTCAGAGAGAGAGAGCGTTCCTATTGGCTGTTCATTCAACGGAGGCAGCTGTCAATCACTCGCGAACTGTAATGCCTATTTCTCTCCTCAAATGTCTTCAGAAACATCTTGTACTGTACTGTTTAGCTGTAAAATGAGAAAGTTTGCTCCGGCTGGTGGGCGGTGCTTGGTATTAGACACAGAGGCACATGATTGTTTTCAGGTTACCTGTTTCATACACTACTGTCAGGATATAGTGACCGTTTTATAAAAATAACTTTTTTAAATCATATTTGCTCTGATCTCGCCTAAAGCTGCTTTAAATCTTCCTTTATGGTACAATTTGAAACGATAAAAAATATGCGATTAATCGATTGCCAGCCCTAGTCCTAACCTGTGAGGTGATGTTGACTCACACTGGGCCAAATATTTTGTTTCCATTCAATTTTATTACAAAAGAAACGGCTGAAAAATTATCAATTTTGAGCGTGACAAACACTCAAGTTGTGAGGAGCTGTGTCAGGTCATAATTTCATAACATCCATGTGTGCAGGTAGCCAACAGGAAGTAAACAAACTCATCTAGAGGAAGTATCATCAAGCTCAGATGCAGAGGAACTCTGTATCGGCCCAAACATGCAACAGAGCCAGCAGGAGCCTGAAAACAATCCTAGACAAACTTGCTTGTCAACTTATGGTGAAGTGAAGAGCCGTTGTTCAGTTCTTCCCGACACAGTTCACAGTTCTCTTTGAACTGAGCATATTTACACCCGACGGTTTGAAACCTTACTTAACGTGGCTGAAAACCCTGATCAGTCCACTTCGCAGGGAACTGCTAGGCGATCGGAACGCACCTTCTGGCTCCAAATGACGTCAAAATCTCAAGGTGGCAGTTCCCGTATCCGGAATATTTTGGCTTCACTTTAGTGCAGTGGGAGGAAGTGGAGATGCGTCGTCCACCTTTATATATAGTCTGTGGTGAGTTAGTACCAGAACGTCCTCACGCTGACCTCCACACAGCATCAGATTGATTCGGTTGTGTTTAAAACTGTAATTTAAGTTCATCTCTCGCTACTAATCACACAGATCATTGTTCCTGACAGTCCTCTCTGGGTATCTTGGCTGTGTGGACTGGGAGGGACACCCGCCTTCTTTCACTAAACCCTAATGTGCTTTGGCCGACGCCGTGGGTTTGATAACGTTTGTCATCTGCTCCAAGTGAAACATGGAACAATGGCTGAGTGTGTGTTTGTGGTTTATGAGTGTGTGTTGGCGATCGGTGGGACTGCCAGCCAATCTGGAAAGAAAACACAGATAAGATAGAGATATTATACGTTTAAAGGTCTGTAGAACAAACACACACACATGCAGAGTTGATTGGTGTTTATAAAGACTCTGGCTGTGATTCATTGTGATGTATTAGTTATTTACAACCTGCTGGTGGGAAGAACATTTACAAGTAAAAGCTGCAGTCTCAGCTGGAGCGATGAATCATAGACATCAAAGAGGAAAGCAACCTTATATGTGTTTGTTGTAGTGGATTTTGTTTGTTTCTGTTTTGTTTGGAGGATTTTGTTAGATTTTTGTTGCCATGAAGGCATCTTATACCCTGTTATCACCTGGCAGGGATGACACTGTAAAAGTTCCTTTTGCTCATTCATGTTAGCATTTCCACCACATCTAAAGAACCATGAAGATTAGGCTACTCAACCCGGTCTCACGGGAAGGCGTATAAATACCACGACGTTACACGGACATTCCGCGCGCCATGAGTATGCATTTTAGCGTTTTCGCGTGTCATTTGTACACCACGCAAACGTCCGCAGTTAGCTTCAGGCAAGAAAACCACTTAGTTAGGGTAAGGGAAAACGTCACGGTAAGGGCTTAAAATAGGTAAGTAAACTAAGTAAAACACGTACGGAAACAACTGCTCCTGGTTAAAATAAGTAAGTAAACTAAGTAAAACACGTACGGAAACAACTACTCCTGGTTAAAATAAGTAAGTAAACTAAGTAAAACACGTACGGAAACAACTACGGAAACAACTACTCCTGGTTAAAATAAGTAAGTAAACTAAGTAAGTAAACTAAGTAAAACACATGCAGAAACAAGTACGGAAACAACTGCTCCTGATTAAAATAAATTAGTAAACTAAGTAAAACACGTACGGAAACAACTACTCCTGGTTAAAATAAGTAAGTAAACTAAGTAAAACACCTACGGAAACAACTACTCCTGGTTAAAATAAGTAAGTAAACTAAGTAAAATAGGTACGGAAACAACTACTCCTGGTTAAAATAAGTAAGTAAACTAAGTAAAACAGGTACGGAAACAACTACTCCTGGTTAAAATAAATAAGTAAACTAAGTAAAACACCTACGGAAACAACTACTCCTGGTTAAAATAAGTAAGTAAACTAAGTAAAACAGGTACGGAAACAACTACTCCTGGTTAAAATAAGTAAGTAAACTAAGTAAAACACGTACGGAAACAACTACTCCTGGTTAAAATAAGTAAGCAAACTAAGTAAAACACGTACGGAAACAAGTACGGAAACAACTACTCCTAGTTAAAATAAGTAAGTAAACTAAGTAAAACATGTACAGAAACAACTACTCCTGGTTAAAATAAGTAAGTAAACTAAGTAAAACATGTACAGAAACAACTACTCCTGGTTAAAAAAAGTAAGTAAACTAAGTAAAACATGTACAGAAACAACTTCGGAAAACACGTTACAAACGTCAACAAAAAACGTGACAAACTTCACTAACGTAACATACAAAACAAAACACCGGTTAACAACGGTCTCGGTCTCTTTGGTTTGTCCGACATATGCTAGACCGCAGGGACATAGTAGCATGTAAATCACGTGGTGATTTACAGTTTATGAAGTTTCCTCCCGGTGTGGAGATGATTGATTGTTGTATTGTTGCAGCAGGCACAGTCACCACAGTGATACATGTCAGTTGTTGTCAGCCATGTGGTCTTGTTTGGAGTCATATTTTTGTAAATGATAATGTTTTTAATTCTGGGTGCTCTCCTGAACGGGAAAATCTCAGAGAAAAAGTCAGTGTCTCTTGAGTGTCTCTTTAATTTGTGATGTACATTGTTTGTAGTCCGTAAAAAAACAGGACCGGTTTGAATTTTTTGTATTTTGCGTATAAGTTAAGAGATCAGAGCGACAGGGGGTGTTTGCACGTTGCATGGCTATCTGGATAGAGTTGGAGGCATAACCTCTTTCCTTGAATCGAGTAGCCATGGTGATTGTTTTGCAGTGAAAGTCATCAGGTCTGAGCGGTTGCGTTTTAGCCTCAAAAACTGACCAACTTGGATATTATCCTTTAGATGTTTGGGATGATTCCTAGCAGCATGCAATATGAAATTGCTTTATTGAATTCATTTGTAACTCAGCTGGCGGTTAGTTTATTAACACATAAAAGCAGAGTAGGTGGGAGAAGACGAGAAAGTCTGTATATATACCGACAGAAAGATGAACAGAAGGATGATTTTATAATGAGAGTTAATTGTTAATAGGCATCACCATGTGCCAAAGTGAATCACGATTAAAGAGTAAAGGTGAATGTGACAGGTTTATACTGTCTAGTTAGGGACGGATGTAGCTGCTCCGTAAGGTTTGATTGATGAGGGTTAATGTTACCCTGCAGTGAGGGGAGCTGTAGACTGTTTATTTAAGGATTTAAAAGCCTGTCAGTAACCGCCGGCTGCAGGCCGTCCTCCTGGTCTAAACCCAGCCCCTGATTGGCCCACAGCAAGCCCAGATGCTCTGCAACTGATTAATAATGTGATCCATCCTTTTAACATAAATAATCCTGCAATTTCGCTCTCATCAGTGTTATATTTCACTTCTGAAATGCCACTAAAGGAGGTAGATAAACCTTCTTTTTAATACCATTAATTCACCTTGTTAATCTTCATAGCTGCTCTTATCAGGTTTTGAATTACATTTGTGATACAGTTAGAATGAAGCAGATAATACAGTATAAACATGATCACCACTAATGGTGGGAAATCTCCCTCCATTGACGCCAAGCTTCTCAAATCGGAAGATACAACTGCAGTAAATTCCTCTTTTGAAAGTAATGATGTGTTTTTACTCCCTGAAAGCATTCCTGCCTCCTTTTCTGTCCTCGGACAGAAACACTTGACAGGAGATTAGTTTACATGCTACCGTGTATAAACTATGAGACATTTTCATTAAATAAGACATTATTATCTCGTAATGAAACACAGAAAAAGCCCGACCTCTTTAGCTCATGTTTGAGCCAGAACTGTAGAGGAGCTTTTCAGTCGCACCTCCACAGAAAAAAAAACCCCATTAACTGTTCTTAAACTGTTATTATCACTTTGTAATGTTCAGTGCATTCCTGGAGATGTTTTTTCTGTGGAGAAAAATGTTTGCGATATCTCCACTTTCCTTTAACATGAATGTTATACTTCTGCTACAGTAAGTCTTTTCCTACAGAGAGGAGTAAACTGTGTTTGTATTTAGCCCTGCTGCCACATCTTTAACTCCAAATGCGACCTGTCTCTTAACTGCATTGAACTCTGGGTGAGGGAGCTGGTGAGGGAGATGCCGTCTGGTAGTTGTCCGTGTTTTCGTCTTACAACTTTAACCCTTTCACAGTGTTTTCACTTAGTTGAAGTTAATTTGAACCTTTTTGGTCACCTGAAAATGTTATTCAGTGTTCGGTTGTCTTTAGCTCCACCATCTTGTCTCACTTCTGGTTGCAAAACACCAAGATGGTGACAGCCAAACACCAAGATGGTGACGGCCAAAAACCAAGATGGTGACAGCCAAAAACCAAGATGGAGACGGCCAAAGACCAATATGGAGACGGCCAAAAACCAAGATGGTGACGGCCAAAGACCAAGATGGAGACGGCCAAAGACCAAGATGGAGATGGCCAAAGACCAAGATGGAGACGGCCAAAAACCAAGATGGAGACGGCCAAAGACCAAGATGGAGACGGCCAAAGACCAAGATGGAGACGGCCAAAAACCAAGATGGAGACGGCCAAAGACCAAGATGGAGATGGCCAAAAACCAAGATGGAGACGGCCAAAAACCAAGATGGAGACGGCCAAAGACCAAGATGGAGACGGCCAAAAACCAAGATGGAGACGGCCAAAGACCAAGATGGAGACGGCCAAAGACCAAGATGGAGACGGCCAAAGACCAAGATGGAGACGGCCAAAGACCAAGATGGAGACGGCCAAAAACCAAGATGGAGACGACCAAAAACCCAAGATGGTGATGGTCAAAATGCCAAACTCAAGGCTTCAAAACGGTAGTCCACAAACCAATGGGTGACGTCATGGTGACTACGTCCACTAATTATATACAGTCTATGATTCAGATCTTGAATTGAGAATATTGTTCAAAGAAAACTTAATACAGAAGAAACACATTTGGAACCAGCTCCCCATGTCTCAACTCTATACCTGTCCTGTTGAGCAGCAGATTAAGTTCATTCATAAAGTAGAAGAAGTACATAGAAGCACATTCAGTAACTCTAAATCTGTAAGACTTTATTATTTAGTAAAACTAAAAGGCCTACTATCCGGTTGTAAGTGTGGCGTGGTCTTGTTCCTCTCTTCTCTTGTTCGGTCGGAGGTCGCCGTCGGTCGCAGATTATTGTAGCTGGAACAAATCCAGTGTCTTGCTCGAGGACACTAAGGCGGAGCTGAGACATAATTCAGCACCAGCAGTCTGCTTTTTGTTTCTTTTACATCACGTTTTCAAAGTAAGAGAAATCTGTGGCAAGAAACTGCATAAATAAACTTCTGCCAGTGTGCTGGCTTCGGTTTATTTGTGTTTAATAATATTAGTCAGTTTTGCGTAATGTTACTTAGCAACAACATTTCCTGGAAGTATTGAAGGAATCACTGACCATCATTTCAGATAGAAGGTCATTTAAAGTGCTGCTCTGTTCATCTGAGAGGCTTCATGTCACGTGAGACATTGTGTCTTTAATCTCTTCTAATCTTTTTCTCAACGTCAGAAAACCTCAATAAATATGATTGAATGGCCATAATAAAAGTCAAGAGAAAGCACTTACAATCTTCAAGATAAACACACAACAGAGACAAACAGAGTCTCTGAGACAAAATTACATTTGCACCAAATTTGGTCAAAACTCTTCTGCACTGATTCAGCCTAAAAGGCCGTTTGTAACAAATATAGAAAAGAGCTTTTTTAGTTTCCAAACGTCAGTTAAACAGTAAAGTTAATTCAAATTTTAGTTATATAGCACATTTCATACGACAGGTGTAGACTCAATGTGCTTCAAATAAAAACTAAAAACAGGCAAAGATCATATACGACAAAAACGTACAAAATAAGAACACATAAGATTAGAATATTTTACATATATAAAACATTAGGGCTGGGACGATTCACCTATCTCTATTTCAATACTATCACGATACTTTAAGTATTGCGATTTGATATTATGATTTTATTGTGATATTTGTTAACTTTTTTTAATACTAGACTAGAAAAAGTTGAATCATACACTTTTAGGGACTTTTACTTTGAAAAATCTCTGAATGAACCCAGTAAAAATGTTTGATTTTCAGCATGTCTGTAGTCAGAGATGTCCTGAAGTCAAATATATCAGTCATTGTCAGGAATTATTTATTATTATTTTTTATCCAGCAACCCGAAAATCAAAGAATAAAGACATTTCCCTCACATATTAGTGGTATTTTCTGTAATGTTTTATACTTCTTATAATAATTAATTTCCATATATGTATTTTGTATATACAGTTCCCTTTGTTAGCACCTTATTTTTAAAACCTGATGTAATCCCACGTGTATACTTCCTCTAACTTCGCCAAGGTGGTCTCTAGCTCTCCCGTCAGCTCCGTTCTCTTTATATATCCATGGTCAGCTCCATCGGGGCCGTTTGAAAGTATTTAACATAAATGTCAGTATATGGGTGCTCTACAGTTGTAGCGTCGGCCAATTTGACCACGGAGATGAGAGCAACGGCCGGCTCGACCGCACGTTACCGCGATACAATAACGTTTCCTGTCCGTGACAGAGTTAGCATGCAGCTTTAGCCGTGATGTCTAGCTCTGCTTTTCCTGCAATGTGTGAAACCCAAAGTGTTTCCATCCTTTACTGGATGTGTGCTATCCCTTCATGTTTTCTCCATCAACACAGAATTGATGCATTTAGCTCAGCAGGGTTATCCATTCATCCTGTCATCCCTTCACCTGTCCGTCCACTCGGTCTGTATGTGTAAAAAAAAACTCCCTCTGTTTTCATGAATGAGCGAAGGCTCCTCAGGTTACATCCCATCATGTGTTTTTACAGGTGTTGAGAATTACAAAGTGTGAGGAGGGTCGTGACCTCATCCATCACAGCACCGCTACACTCTCAGGTTCAGACATTATTTCACATCCTGGACGCTAAGTGTGCCATACACTGATCCTGTTTATCCACGCTACTTCCGCTATACCTCACCGGAAGTTACGCCCATCATCATTTCTACAGTAACGCCCCGACAATAAGGTGGATAGTTTTTTATTGTTGTCACTTTGAACACGTTTTAGGATTTGTATCTTCTTGCACAAATCTGTAAGTGCGTCTCTTATCTCTCTGCTTTTATCAAAGAATTTTATTTGCATTTCTATCGGTCAACTTCTGCAGAACAGTTTATCGCTGTGAAAATAAACTCAATAATCGACAGCTCACATGTGGAGCTTGTGTTTCATAAGACATCTGTCTTTGTGTGCATCTCCATGTACAGTGAAGAGCAGCATGAGATGGTACATCCTGCGACAGAGAGAGAAACCAAACGAAACCCCCCCCGATCTCCCATGATTCCCCGGAGCATGGCTGTGTTTTAGAGGACAGAGCTGCTGACTCAGTATGAACGACTATACAAGACTTCAGGATTTACTTCAGAACTGAAAGATCAGTCAGGACAGAAGATTACAGCAGCGACTAAATGTGTTCAGCTTTCTTTCTTCTATCCAGTTTAGTCTCTTTCTCAGTGTTTGTCTACTTCTCTTACTCTTTTTCACTCCTCTTCACCGTTTTTCTTTTTCTGGCTACTTCTCATTCGTTCTTCCTCCCTCTTTTCTTTTCCTCTCAGCCTACAAATAGAGAGGGTTCTCTAATATATAGACCTCCCTCAGGTCTCCTCCTCCTCCTCCTCCTCCCTCACTCATTCCTCCTTTTCTCAGCCAGCCCCAGATAAGAAGGGAGCAGAAGTATTTCTCTTTGGCCACTTCTGAAACTGGAGCCACCAGAGGAGGATGTTTTCATCTCTTTCATTCTCCCAGTCAGTCTGGACGTTCACTACTCCACATCCTTAAACGTTGAGTGGGTTTGGACCTGCACCTGGCACATTAAGGACAGGAATATCATGAAAGACCTGCTCACGGTCAAACCAATGGACCCATCCTGAAAAATCTTCACCAACAGGACGAACCCGACCACAGAGGACAGAATAAAGAAGGAGGAAGGAGGGAGATGGATCCCGCTTATTGACTAACGTATCTGATGTGATTCTTCACCAAGTGAGGAGACAACCACAGGACAGGTGTTTCTGTTTCTACATTTCTAAAAGAGAAGTTACGTGCTGAAGTTCAACAGAGCTAAAGACGCTGAAGGACTGAGGGTGCAGGATCAGACCTCATGGATTGACCGGTAGGTGCAGAGACACAGATGTTTTCATAAAGTCAATTGGGGTCAAAGCGTGAAGGAGCTTCTCTTGACCCTCTTCGCACTGACAGGAAACACTTTAAATCCAGTTGAAGAGAGCGTCATGAAAGGTTTGAACCTCAGCGGGGGGCTGCTGGTGCTTCTGCTGCTTTGGACCTTCGTCGCTGATGGTGTCGCGAGCGCAGAACGAGGAGGAGCTGGAGGAAGAAGAAGAGGAGGCGGCGGTGGCGGTGGAGGAGGAGGGGGTGCGGAGAAGAGAAGGAAGTTTCATCGCATCCAACACGGCCAGTGCAGCTACACCTTCATCCTGCCGGAGCTGGACGGATGCCAGGGCGGAGGATCGCCGTCGCAGACCGAGCAGTACGACGCCTCTCGCGGCGGGGCCGGTGTCGTGCAGAGAGACTCGCCGCCGATCGACGGCGAATGGTCGGCTCAGAAACTGCAGCACCTGGAGAGCACAATGGAGAACAACACGCTGTGGTTGCAGAAGGTAAGAGACAAATTATCTTCTTCTCTCTGTCCTCGTGTTTTGGAGATCTTTGCAATATAACTTAACTCCTACGTAGAAAAAGAGAAGCAGCTACAGAAAAACATGTGCTCTGTCGACAGGACAGATGAAGGAATTCATGAATGTTTTGGTACTTTTCACGAGTAACATTCTGTCAGATTAAAAAGGTGACGTTCTGTAGGTCTGAGACGATACACCTATCTCCTGATTCGATACTATCACGATATTTGGGTGCCGATTCAACATGTATTGCGATTCACTAGACCATGGGAAAAAGTTGAATCATACACTTCTAGGGACTTTTACTTTGGAAAATCTCTAAATGAATCCAGTAAAAATGTTTGATTTTCAGCATGTCTGTAGTCAGAGATGTCCTGAAGTCAAATATATCAGGATCATTGTCAGGAATTATTTATTACATTTTTTTATCCAGCAACCCAAAAATCAAAGAATAAAGACATTTCCCTCACAGATTAGTGGTATTTTCTTTTTAATTTATAAGGGACATGTAATGTTTTATACTTCTGGTGAATATAATCCAATCAATCTTATTTCCATAGATGTATTTTGTATATACAGTTCCCTTTGTTCACACTTTATTTTGAAAAGCGGACGTAGTCCCACTTGTCTACTTCCTCAAACTTCTCCAAGGTGGTCTCTAGCTCTCCCGTCAGCTCCGTTCTCTTTATACATCCATGGTCAGCTCCATCGGGGCCGTTTGAATGCATTTAACATAAATATCAGTATATGGGTGCTCTACAGTTGTAGTGACGGCCGGCTCGTCCGCACGTTACCGCGATGCCAGAATGTTTCCTGTCCGTGACAGAGTTAGCATGCAGCTTTAGCCGTGACGTCTAGCTCTGCTTTTCCTGCAATGTGTGAAACCCAAAGTGTTTCCATCCTTTACTGGATGTGTAGTGTTTACCACGCTGGATTTAACATGTGAGGGTGCAGGTCGTATCCACGCTGACCCTCCAACGTTTTATACTTCCTCGCTTCGGCGCGCTGACGTTTGTTTTGGTTGACGGATACGGAACTGATATGACGTCACGTTACTCAGACTACAACAATAAAAGCGGTAACTTCCTTCTACCTCCACATAGACTCAAACGAAGCAAATATATCGATTCTGGCATTAAAACATCTATTTCAAAATCGTAAAAAACCCATCCCTAAAGTTGAGCTTCAGTAGAAAGTGTAGCGACATAGAAGATGTTGACTCTGGGTGCATCAGTAGATACGGTGAAATCAAACTGAACATCACACAAGAGAAAGGCAGAGTGTATTACAGTCATAATGATATAACATACATGTTGATGGATGCTCTGTCCTGGACCGTTTAACCCCTCGAAACAAAACATAAGAAACTATGTGTGACTCGGGATTCTTTCAATGGAAATGTCATTCAGCAGCTGTATACGCAGTGTGTGTGTGTGTGTGTGTGTGTGTGTGTGTGTGTGTGTTGTGATTTTCTTGCTTGGTGGTTTGCGGAGCAGAGATCAAAGTTTGGGTTTATGACTCTGGATGAGTGTCAGCTGGTTTCAATCAGGAGAGAGGCAGTGAGCTCTTTCCCTCCTGTTGTCCTAACAAACTATAATTCCTCCGTCTGTGGTTTCATCAGAGCTGTGACCGTAATGAGAGCCAATGTGAAACCACGTTATCTCGCATCCATCCTGCAGAACTCCGTTAATCTAGTGAACAAACGTCTGATGAAGGTCTGACTGAGGTCTCACTGTTTGTGAGTAGGATGGATTTGACATTTTACCTACCGGCTGCCTTTTATTAAGAATCTGTTTCTTCAGTATTTTTTCACATTTTCCTCTAATTTATAATGTGTAGTTCCTTCTGTACCGTGATAATTGTCACTGTTATCTCCACTGTTGTCTCGTGAAGGCTGTCAGACTGACATGTGCCTCCTATACATCAGACCGGCAACACGTCATCCAGAGTAGGCTCTCATGACCACGCCACCTTTAGGGGGAAACCAATCCCGAGTCCCTCGTAGACAGTAACAGACTAAACAGAAGAAGTTAAAACATCCAAAAAATAATAGACAATTATCCAAAAGATATTAGTAAAATATGTGAAAGAAATTGTGAAAAATATCTAATAAATATCCCCAAAATGTCTGAAAAATATCCCACCAAAAAATCTGGTACCCACGAGTCTCCCTTTTACAGACATGCCCACTTTATGATAATCACATGCAGTTTGCCGTGTTACGATTTGAGCATATTTTTTATGCTAAATGCAGTTCCTGTGAGGGTTTCTGGACAAAATCTGTCATTGTTTTGTGTTGTTAATTGATTGCCAATAATAAATATATACATACATTTGCATGCAGCAGCATATTTGTCCACTCCCATGTTGATAAGAGGATTAAATACTTGACAAATCTCCCTTTAAGGTACATTTTGAACAGATAAAAAATGTACTATTCATTTCTGATTAATCGCGATTAAATATTTTAATCGATTGACAGCCCTATACTTCTTGCCTTTATTAACCACATTTTGTTGACCGTTCAAGAGCACTGAAACAGGGAAAAGGCTGAAGAGAAGCTCAGCAATTTATGCTGAACATTTCTATGTAATGGCTTTGATAATTCTTTTACACTTTTTATGTAGTTTTTGTATTTTATTTTATGCTGCGTCATGCAGCAAATGTTTTCAACAACCATTACGTTTTAACGTGGCCAGATCTCATTAAGATATCATCACTAATACCTAAACAAAAACCATCCATAAATAAACACGGACATAATTAAAACCTGCTGCACATTTGGGTGAATAAAGCATTGCATAAAGCAGCATATTTGTCCACTCCCATGTTGATAAGAGTATTAAATACTTGACAAATCTCCCTTTAAGGTACATTTTGAACAGAAAAAAAATGTGCATTTGATTTGCGATTAATCACAATTAAATATTTTAATCGATTGACAGCCCTAATATATATATATATATATATATATATATATATCTACGGACCACACAGTGTCTTCCTGGCTTTACAGTTGTTGCCGTTCCTCTGTCATCATCATCTCCTGATAGCTGAAACGTTCAGTCCGGCTCCTGCTGATGTGCAGATTGAAGTGGTTTGAGTGCAGCAGGTGATGTTGATCCATGAAATCAGATTAGTGAAAGAAAACATTTTTGAAAGGAATGTGTGTGCGGGGAGTCCCCATTCATCATCATTAGAATCATTTAAACGTCGCCGCCGCCGCAGCATGAATCATGCTTCTGTTTTAGAAGTCAGAGTATGAATCATAATTCTTACAGAAGGAATGCTGAGTTAACAGCACATTTATTTAGCTTTCTAAATGTTGGGTGTTTCTACCAGAGCCCACCGTTCACCGTAGTGTTTAGAGAAGAAAAACATGCAACTTCAAGCAGGGTGGTATCCTGAAAATTTGTGAAGTAAGCAGATGTATTAAAGGAACAGTGTGTAACATTTATTGGGATCTATTGGCAGAAAGTATGTTTTCATTAGTGTGTAATCACATGATAATAAGTGTTGTTGAGTTTTCATCACCTTAGAATGAGCCGTTTATATCTACATAGGGAGCGGGTCCTCTTCACGGAGCCGGCCGCCATGTTTCTACAGTAGCCCAGAATAGACAAACCAAACTCTGACTCTAGAGAGGGACATTCGCATTTTCGCGTCACAGCGTTAGTTCTCCTACATGCTTGGAGTTTTGGTTGGTTGCAATCTGCAACCTCATCGCTAGATGTCGCCAGATCCTACACACTGCTCCTTGAAGCCTCTTTTCCACCACAGCATTGCAGGAACTATGGAACCAGAGGAACTAAACTAGGAAATCAAAGTCTCTCTTGCACGTTCTTGTTTGTGTTTTCCAGAAAATCTAAAGAACCGTCAAGATGTTGTCGTCTGTCTCTTTCTGTTGCTCTTTTTAAAAATATGGTCAGGAAGGTGACAACAATTCCCAACTTAGTTTTTAACATTAATAAATAACAAGAAATGTCAGACCTTCATCTTGATATCGATATCAGAGTACTCTCTTGTTTTATAAATCAGGAGGAACACAAGTTGTAGTTGCTGTTTCGTCTTTGTTCGACCAGTCAGCATCGGTCAGGGTGGCAAAAGTTCCTGAACCTTTTGTAAAATACTGCCCTCTCTTTTAACAGCTATAGCCATAGTACTGTAACTGTAGTACTACTACTATCTAATAGGGCTGGGATCCACCTATCTCTCGATTCAATACTATCACCATACTTGGGTGCCAATTCGATATGTATTGTGATTTAAGTTACGTTCGATATTACGATTTATTGTGATTTTTGTAAACTCTTTTAACACTAGACCATGGGAAAAAGTTGATTCACACACTTCTAGGGACTTTTACTTTGTAAAATCTCTAAATGAATCCAGTAAAAATGTTTGATTTTCAGCATGTATGTAGTCAGAGATGTCTTGAAGTCAAATATATCAGTCATTGTCAGGAAGTATTTATTACATTGTTTCCAGCAACCCAAAAATCAAAGAATAAAGACATTTCCCTCACAAATTAGTGGTTTATGGGTGCTCTACAGTTGTAGCGTCGGCCCATTTGACCACGGTGATGAGAGTGACGGCAGACTCGACCGCACGTTACCGCCATACAATAACGTTTCCTGTCCGTGACAGAGTTAGCATGCAGCTTTAGCCATCATGTCTAGCTCTGCTTTTCCTGCAATGTGTGAAATCCAAAGTGTTCCCATACTTTACTGGATGTGTAGTGTTTACCCCTATGGGTTTAAAATGTGAGGGTTCAGGTGGTATTCACGCAGACTCTCCAACGTTTTATACTTTCTCGTTTTGGCTCGCCGCGGTTTGTTTTGGTTGATCGATACGGAACGGATATGACGTCACGTTACTCAGACTACAACAATAAAAGCGGTAACTTCCTTCTACCTCCACATAGACTCAAATGAAGCAAATATATCGATTCTGGTATTAAAACATCTATTTAGAAATCGTAAAAGAAAAAAAAATCACGATACATAGATAAATTGATTTCTTTTCCCACTCATACTGGATAGAGGCACAAAGTCAGACCAGAACTGACTTCGACCCTGAAAACACCTTAAACTCTCTGATGTGTTGGTGCTTTAACTTCCAGCAGAGATAAAGGAGGAGGAAACCGAGAGGAGACGTAGTTATCTTTATTCTAAATTGAATTAAAGGTCTGATGCGAGGACGCTAACAAATGTGACTGAGTCAGACAGCGATTAGATACTGACGGCTGAAGGTGAAAGGTCAAAGGTCATCTCCTTGTCTCCTGTCGGGGTGTTGCAGACCTCAGCTCTGGACTTGACCCGCGTCTCCTCTGAGGTTTAACTGTGTGGGTGGTAAACTCACAGTTACACACAGAGCAGCTGGTTAAAAAACACTCCTGAAATAAATCAATCGTAAATCCATTTAATGCATCAATAGATGATCATCAAACTGTTAAAACAAGGAGATCTGATTGGAGGACAGTTTGTTAGAAGAGTTTTTGATCCTGTATGCAGCGTTAAAGAGGAAACTATATCAATCACTCTCGCTGGCCACAAACCAGACGATAATACATGGATTCACTGGAAAAGACCAAATTTCAAGAAAATTTGAGAATTAAATTCCATTTCCAGACCTCTGATTTTATTAACACAATTAGTTTTGTTTTTTTTCTGTTGTTTTTTAGCCACGCTGATGGCCATGTTAACATGAAATCTATTAATGAATTTCTCACGTAAAATTTTGTATTTTCTGTATTTTTTTTAAAACTAGGGCTGCAAATAACGATTGTTTTGATTTTTGATTAACTGCTGATTGTTTTCTCAGTCGATTAATCCTGTATAAGAGATCGGGAAATAATGAAAAATTATAATTTCCTCATGAGAAACTAATCAGGTGTTTCCATCACAGGAAATTTCTCAGGGGACCAAAAACCTTTTGAGGAACTTAAGAACCAAACCTGCGACTGGATGAACCAGGACCTTAATTCAATTCCTATACTATAAAAACGTCAACTTTATTAGCTAGTAGGAGTGTGTGGGGGGGGGGGGGATCGATTCACCTATGTATTTAAATTTTCTTTTACGATTTTGAAATTGATTTTTTAATGCCAGAATCGATATATTTGCTTCAAGTTAACTTCTGAATTGCTTCAGATTGCTTGTTTTGTCAGACCAACAGCCCAAAATATTCAGTTTACTATAAATTAAGACAAGGATAGACAAACATGTGAGAAGCTGGAATCAGAGGATATTTCACATGACTAAAATTATTAATCGTTTACCAATTGCTGATTCCTTTTCTGTAGATTCATTCATTAATCGACTACTCCTTTCAGCTCCAGTTAGTTACAAACCAAAGCTACATGCATACACATGGCTTTTCTGGACATAAATCCTGTTTTCTTTGTGGTCTGAACAACAAAAGTGAAATGACTAATGAGCAAAAGCAAAGTTTTTCTCCAGAACCACAGCTGTCTCGTGTCTACGGTCTCATTCCCCCAACCCCCAAACTGAGACACACTAGATTCACTCCATTTGTTCAAATTCTTCTCAATATTTGCGTTTCTCATGCGGTCACTGGTGGCAAATGTTCTCTCTCACAGCTAAGGAAGTCACAAATCAGACACTAAAGCCGGAGTCTTTGACTTTGGTCAAGCTACAGATGACAGAGCAGCTAGTGGGGCGTTAGTTATGTTGTTTCACCTCATATCCAGAGCATTAATATACTATATATCATCAACAACTATTGTCTATGTAAAGATATAGAGGAGTAATGTCTACCCGAGTCTATGATATCACAGCATTAATATATATCATCATCAACTATTGTCTATGTAAAGATATAGAGGAGTAATGTCTACCCGAGTCTATGATATCACAGCATAAATATATCATCATCAACTATTGTTGATGTAAAGATATAGAGGAGTAATGTCTACCTGAGTCTATGATATCACAGCATAAATATATCATCATCAACTATTGTTGATGTAAAGACGTGTGTTTAACACTATTAGCTCTGTCAGTACTGTTGCTGTTGTTTTCACTGCTAGCACTGTTAGCACCGTTACCTGCAAGCCGCTAGCTTAGCCATTGCCTTGTTGAGAGCCGTGCAGAGGCAATAGAATTACTCCCAATCTTGCCTTTAGTCATAGACGGCACCATGACGTCACCATGACGTCACCCATTGGTTTGTGGACTGCCATTTTGAAGCCTTGAGTTAGGCATTTTTGGCCGTGGCTGTCTTGGTTTTTTACCGTGGTTTATGGCCGTCTCCATCTTAGTTTTTGACCATCACCATCTTGGTATCTGGCTGTCACCATCTTGGTTTTTGGCCGTCACCATCTTAGCTTTTTTGCCTTCTCTACCTTGGTCTTTGGCCGTCTGCATCTTGGTTTTTGACCGTCTCCATCTTGGTTTTTGGCCGTCGCCATCTTGGTTTTTGGCCGTCTCCATCTTAGCTTTTTTGCCTTCTCTATCTTGGTCTTTGGCCGTCTGCATCTTGGTTTTTG